>JAPYZE010000896.1:0-54576 GCA_030522805.1 Leptomastidea abnormis
GTTATCAAAGTTAACCGGACTTCAGGCTGCATTTCATTTCACCTGATCCTCGCCCATTCCACGTGCGACTCTGCAAGTCAATGTTGTAATAATCCAACAACAGTTATAATATACACATATACACAAGCCATATACACATAAAGGCACTCAGAACAATAATTCATACATTCGTCAATCTACTATTTAATTCAACTAAGCATCAACCATCAATTATAAAAATAAATAAACACTAATTTAATTATCATAAAATGCAATCTAACAAAAATCAATTACATTAAAAAACAAAACGTCCATTTAAAGCAATTTATCGCTTACAAGCACCCCAACTCCCACCTTTTACTCCCCCAACCCTCTTTTACTTCTCCCAGCGCCATCCCAGATCCACATATACATACATATCTCATATATATCTGACTCCCATCAATTAAAGATACAAAAAAATTATATTTATCACCTGTTAATTTACAAGATCCAAGAAGTCTTGACTAATACTGATATTATAAGGACAGCTCGTTCTGAATCCAATAAAAAATGGGTATTTAAAAAATAGTTAATTAGCCGGCTGATTAGTATTTATACACAGTAATGACGATCAGCTATATATGTGTACCGGCTTCTCGTAGTTATGACATTTGTCGTGTTCTTCTCTCGCCTCTCGCCTGGGCTTTATTGGATATATATGTAATATATAATGGCGGTGTATTTTCTCGCGTTGTGTAGGTGTGCAGGGGGGAAGAGGAGGTGAGGTAAAAGCAGCCCTTCCATATATAATATATATAATATTGGCGGCTCGAGGAGAGAACCCGGGCATGTACGAGAAAGAAAGAAAGAAAGAAAGAAAGAAATATAATCGTTTTTATTACATTTATACATCATATACAGAAGAGAGAAAAAGGTAAACGCAGGCGCGTAAAGGTATAAGTTTACGCTGGCCACCTGGCGAATCATAATAAAAATATATAACCGCGCATCACCGCATGCTGCCAGCTCTGAAGATAAATGTAATGAGCCTCGCTTCTTTTTCTTATAGCCAGTAACTTTCTGTATCACCTTACCTGGTTTCCTTTCACGATAATGTGTATGAGTTTATGTAAATGAAATTTGTGAATATATTATAGTCTTTTTTTTTTATTAATATTCGAGTACATTATATATTGTTTTTGCAGTTGATGCATCTTGAAAATTAGGAGATTTTCTGAAAAATTGGGTTCAGATATAATTATCGAAGCAATGTTCGTTTAAATTCTTGGCGGGCGATATGAATAAGACTTTAGCCAATATGGCGTAAAACAGAATTTTAATTTGCGAGGATCTAGCTTAAAATTAGCTTGATTGGATGCTAACGACATCTATGCGATGTAAAAAAAATAGTGAGGATTCCGGAGGGTAACTTTGAAAATAAATCAGTAGTAATTATTAGTAAAATATAATTTTTTAATTTATTATTGATATAAAAATAAAAGTTAAGCTTATTGAGAAATTAATTAACATTTCAACGATAACTATTAAGAAGAAAAGAAATCTTGCAAAAGGACAGTTTTTTTTTTAAACATTTGATATTTGACTCTTATTGTTTTGTTCATCCATTATCTTTTTAATCCAACTTGATTATAAACGCCTATTTAAAGTATCAAACAAAAAACGTCATTTATATTTTAATAACTTGTTGTTACGTTGAAAAAAAAAAATGATTTCTACTTGATAAGTCAAAATTTTAAGTACTACAATACTTTTATCATACAATAAATTTTCAACAAACAGTTAACATACAATATTTAATTTAATATATTCTATTCAAAATAAAATAAAAATTATTTTAAATATAAAAAAAAATTATTAACAATTTGTTAAAAATTTAGCTAAAGTAAATATTAGCAGGTGCTAAATATCTATACGCATAAATCGGAATATTTTATTTTTCACCAAAGATTCGAGAAACCTCTGAACAAAAAGACTATGCAAATAAACAGATCTAGATGCTCATCAAGAGATTGGAAATCCTAAAACAAATAAAATAACACAGTAAATACTCTAGAACGCATTATTATCTGGACAAAAGAAAGTTGAACTCTTGAAATATATGCTTTTGTATAATCACGTTTTCTGGCAAAAATTTCCATTCTAATTTAATAGTACATAGCTTTGTATCCTAAAATATTTGTCTCTCCATTAAACAACTAATCAATATTCTAAATATAAATTTTTAACAAATTAATGAACATATTCAAAATAGTTGCTGTTATTGTTATTGTTATTATTTACTTTTATGTGTACGATAATAAAAACTTAAACGTGTTTCGATAAAAATAAAAATTTTAAATTAATGATAAGAATTTAAAAAAAAAACGTGAATTAAACAATTACGTTATCTTTCAGACATTTATGATAAAATTAATCGATCATAAATTAAAAAAGAAAGTATATTTTCTAGTTTTTCAGATAATAGGATGCAATTTTTCTTAATCAATTATTATGAAGATTTTTTGATGATAAAAATAAAAAGAATATACAGGAAAATTGTGTAATTTGATTAAAGTATTTTAAAAAATACATAATACAATTTTAATAAGTACTTCACCTTAATTTATAAATTAAAATTAAAAAAAAAACGATAAATCTCGCATCAAATAAAAAACCTTTATTTTGCAACAGGTGACCAATAATCCGATAGGTCTATAGATACACCACCCCAATATAAAAATATACCGTTACAATAATTTTCGTAACAATCAACATTTCTATCCCAACATCCATCTAAACTAAACTATACTTTTCTTTCAGCCATTGAACCCAATAATCCAAAAAAAAAAAAATTTCCAAAATTAACTCCCCAAACAAAACTGCCTTATCGCAGTATAAACAAAAGATCCATTCCATAAATAAAAACAAAGATCATCCTTATACATTCCAGAATCATCTAAAGCCTAATACTCTCGTGGCATCTTATACTTCCGCGACATCATCATCATCACATACCAAAGCTCTTATCTATATAAGTAATACATAGGCTCCGCCAATCCACCGCGTCATCCATATTCGCTAAACACATCCCGACGATGATAGTCCCACAATCCGATAAGCGCAACCGATAGGCTTTTCCCGATGCTCCAACAAGATAATAATATAAACTGCATCTCTGTTTGTTTGTGTACATGCATATACATGTATGTGCATTTGTTTACGCGTATGTATATACATATTATTTACGAGGATATACAATGCCTATGCTTATATATATTGTTTGCGGCTCCGGCGCGCGGTATATTGTAAAAGTATAGCGGAATTTTATGAGTGAGCCTGTCGCCGATCGGCAAACATTATGACTTTATACACCTACTTGAGAAAAAGAAAGAGAGAAAGACTTGGCATATACTCGTGCGTTTATTTTTTATTTTATGTTGTATAGGTATTGTTTTATTTATTTTTTTTTTTTGTATAGGTAGATTTTTTTTTGTATAGATCGCACGCGATATGCACGTGTGCAGTGGGATTTGGCACTGGCGCCTATAGCTATTGCGAAAATGTGGTTTAAGCGACTTTAGGATTATTGCAAATTGGAAAAAGTTATTTTTTTTTAGGAATTAATGGAATTTTTTTTAAAGTCTTTTTTTTAAAAGTGGTATTAAGGCATTTATTACTGTGAGGATAAGGATTAAATATTTATGCTAATTTATGAGATTAAATTGACATTTTTAATTTGAAATTTGAAATTTAGGCGATGCACTACTAATCCACTAAATATAATAAAAAAAAAATGAAAATCGACGTAATAACTATATATAGGTATATTTTTTTTTAAATTTCGATTATTTAATTTTAACTTTAAAAAATTCTAGTATTAATTATTAATTTTTTTTTTAATTATATTTTTACAAAAAGAAAAAAAAATTAGAACAGACTTTATCCCGAAAGTTAAGGTCTTTTAATTTTTTTTTTTTTTTTTTTACACTTTTTTAAGTGTATTTCAAATTAGATTTTGAAAAGCTTGAAACGGTAAACACCAGTATTCGAACCCACGACCTGTGGATTGCGATACCAACGCTAGACGAGTTAAGCTATTCAATATCTGAGATAGTATTATTAAATGTAAGAAATAAAATAGGATTTTAAAAACTTGAGAACATTGTATTTAAAAAAATTATATTTTTTATTGTTTGTTTATTTAAAAAGAACATTTTAATTCGTGAATAAAATTTTACAAAAATTTGCTTATAAAAATACTGAATTATATTTTCTGAAAACAAACTTTTTTTGTTTCCTTTCCTTTTTTTTTTGTTGCCAGTGTTTTTTGACTAGCTTGGTCCTTATAAATTTGTCAAAATAAACAATTTGTTTCGAAATCACATCCTTATTTTTTCTTGTTATTCAGTGCTTTATTTTTTCTCAACTGCATTGAACATCCTGTAAATAATATTCCAAAATCAATTAATTTAAGTTGATAAAAAAAAAGGTATTGATAATTTGAAAACTTACGTATTTCATGTATGATAAAAACATGTCGTAAATCATAGTCATGAAGTTTATATAAATGACTCGATATCGCACAGGTACCAGAAGAAAATTGATGAATTGAGATGGTGGCCAAAACATACAATCCACCTGTAAATCAAAATAAATATTATTTTAATGAACAATAGGATCTTATCATAAAATCTTCTAAAAATAATGTAAAATATTATATTTTTCTTATTTATCTTGTTTTTGATAAAAACAATAAAAATTATTTTATCTATTAAGAAAAGTAGTTTTACAAAAATAGTTTATCAACAAACAACGATTTTATTTGTTCATCAAATCTGCAAATCTTTAGATTTTTATTACTACATTGATAAGCTTATAAAAAAATCAACGATATTCTTTATCTACTTTACAATCATAAAGCTCTCATTGCATTTTACTTTAAACAAGTGACCATTTAAAATTTAATCATCAATTTTAATTTTTAATCTTAAAAAAAATAATAATAAAATAGAACAAAATTAAAAAAGTAAATAATAGACCAACCTTCCAGGTATCAAAAAGCTTGAGCCGAACTTCACCATTGATATCATCCAAATTCTTTTTCTCAAGTGCACCAAGACCAAAAAAGAATATTCCAAGACAAGTGGGACTAGCTATCGTTTGATCCAATAAAGTCTTCTTAACTATCGATTTCGTACTCCTTCCAGGTAAATACTTTTCAAGTACAGCGTAAAAATAATGATGAAAAGGGCCTTGCAACAGACCCACAGCTGTCATGTTTCTCATACGTACGAAATCAAAATCATCTTCGGTTGCTAACTTGCTGTTGTTGTTGTTGTTGTTGTTCTCGTAATCGAGAAAATCTTGATCGATTAGCTCCTCTTCTGGTTTTGCAGCATGAACTCGTAGGTGACGTTTAAGAAAGTCACTTCGTTGCTGCATCATGTCACCCACAGCCATCATAACACCGCAGCTTACTGTGTTTGTAAGTAGCAGGTATTTGCCTGTTGGTAATGCGAATTTGCATTTAATTTTTTGTTTTTTAAAAATTTATTTCTTATTTTTTATTTTTGGATTGATGATGCTTTTTTTTTTTTTGTTTTGAGGTGTAAATCGAAATTGAGAAAAAATAATAAGAAATAAAGGATTTTGATGATTGTTTACCTAATATTAGTGTAATCAATCATGCTGTTCCACTTTCTTGAAGAAGCTAAGAACACAATAATTTGCATTAAAAATACAACGCATTTTTGTTATAACATATTTTAAGCCAGTGTAATAATTTTTTTTTAAATTAAAAATACATAAGACGAAATTTTATTTTAGTTTACTGAAGTAGTCATGCTTTGGATTAAGTCAGACACTAAATGTAATAAAATAAGTGTTAATGTATTTTTTTTTTTTTAATTTTGCAAGCTTAAAAAAATAAGTTATTTTTATTTTCAACGACGCAAAATAACAATCAACAATGACTAGTCTGTTAATTTCTGTTTTTTTGCAAAATTTAAAATATCTACAAACGACATTATATTATTTTAAGAATAACAATTATCCTCTTACGCGCAAGCTAATCTTTCACTCTGCCAAATATAATTTTAGTTGTATGAATAAAACTGTCGCAAGCTCAAGCTTGATTTTAAAAGAATTTATTTAAAATAAATGTTTTTTTTAGAGCTTTTTCTCACTTACCAAACATCTTGCTGATAATAACGCTCATCCTAATGAGCTTTTCTGCCGCCAAAGGGATTGTCGATCCTCCCGACTTAAAAGCTTCCTCAAAATTCTAATTTATATAGTATTCCAAAGGTCGCCAAAAAGTCAAAGGAGAAAAAGAAAGCTCGGATCAAATATCCGACTTTAAATATTCGTAAATAACGAGGTTTAAAAGCTTTTCCCTCTTTTAAGCTCGCTGTAAGATCTTATCCGCCCTGGTTGGGCTCGCTCAGCCTCTTGATCCTCTGGCGTTTGTGGAGACGAAAAGTCGGCCAGGATCCAAGAGGCATAACTTGGCTCGCCTTGGCAGAGAAAGAGAGTGGCGCGTCTCTTTTTCCTCTTGGCGCTCTTTCTTTTTTTGTTGTTTTTTTTTACTCTCGCGCTTTAATAGCCACGAATAGTAACGCGACGCACGACTTCGCGATTATAACGTGCAGTTAATTTAAAGGAAGCAAAGGACGAACTCTACTCCTTAACACCCAACTTGACTTGATCCTCCTCCCCTTTTAAACAACTTTTCTTGTTTTCGGTCTTCTTTTTTTGTCGGAGCTGCTGTATTGATAATTACACCGCGGCGGGCTCAGCGGCTCTTGAGCGCGAGCGCGTCCGACTGACGTAATGTACTTGCGAGTTAAGCGCTTAAATAGCATTGGCGACTGCAGTGTGTGATATATATGTATAGACGTGCTTTGAGCTTATCGGAATTAGCGCACTTATAGAAGGAGCGAGTGCGATTGTAAAGATGACGATTCTGATGAAGGGAAATTTTTGGGTTTTAGGAGTGGAGGGGGAATGGCAAGTATTTGATGTTTTTTGTTGGGTATTGCTACACGCATTTTGTAAATGGTAAAGAAATACGAAATTATTTTTTAAAGTAATAAAACGATATTTTAAAATGATAAGGGTAAGCTTGCAAATATTAACGCTAATTTGTTTCTATGTTGATATTTATTCCTTTCTTTAGCGTGGCGCCTTTCTTAATTTTACTGTTTTTTTTTCTTTGACTAATCGTCGGTGTCGCCGACACAGCTTTTAAACTGCGCAGATAAGTTTTAATTATAGATGTTAAGTTTTATAGACATAATTGACATTATATTGGCACAGTGCCAGAATCTAATTGATTATAAACTAAAGGAAAAATGTAGCTTTTTGCAAAAGAATTGTGTTTATAATAAAATTAACAGTTATCCATTTTTAAAAAAAGCAGTGGGCTTTTATTCAATTCATTATACACTAAAATAAGCGCAAGAATGACTTAAGAATTACTTTGCTGCAACAGCCTTGGGTTTTGGTAAACCTTCCCTGAAGCCATTCCTGAAACAAATAAAATTATGGCATAGTAAGTCAAATGATAATATAAACTTTGATTATTATAAAATTACGATTGAATATTGCAACATTAAATGAATTGTTAAGCGTTTTTTCAGTCAATTAAATAAATCAAGATTTCTACAATAAAATTATAAAACTTACTTGAACTTGCGACGAACAATCTTCAAATGCCTCATGCGACCAGTTCCAGTGGTCTTCCTCCTCTTAGCCTTGATGGACCAGTTGTCTGAAAAATTGTAAACAATAAAATTAATCTTTGTTTTTATTAAATATTATATCCTCATAAAAGATCAAACTAATAATATTATATTACTGTTATAAAATATTGAATACAATTTCAAGTATATTGAAATCATATAGTTATCAAATCAAAATTTTATTGAATTTATTTTCAATTAATAAAAAAGCTATACTAAAATTATTTACTAACATATTTAACTATTTAACTTAATATCAGACGTCTGAACAATGTATTAAAATATTCTCAAAAAAAGGCAGTAACATAAGTTAACAACAATCAATACTAATTAAGATTATGTACAGTTATAAAAATATAAAATTAAATTAAATTAAAACTTACATGATCGCATTTTCTTGCTTGGGTATCCACATTGTGCACACTTTGACTTTTGAATGTGGTAAGAGCTACGTCCACACCGCCTGCACAGCGTGTGTGTCTTATTACGCCGCTTACCAAAACTTGAGGTACCCTTGGTCTGTAAATAATCAATAACAATTCATTAACAATGTTTCTTTTGTTATTGACAATCTCAAAGAATAAAGATACACTGTCAATATGTATGAGTAGTAGTAACCACAATCAATTAAATAAAATTCATCAAATTTTGAACTTGTTTAGATAAACTAACAAGTAATTAACATTAGCAGAAACTAATTGAAACAACAAAAAGTTGTTTTATCAAATTATCAGTTGAACATTAGCTGCACAAGCACATGTAAACACCGACTAAACGATCTAACCTATATTTTGTTTGATACTTGTTAAACAACAAAGAAACACTATAATAGAAAATATCTCGCAAATACTCGTTAAATAAAATAATGTAGGATCTACTCAAATGATTGACAATCTATCTTTATTCACTGCACTTGAGATTGCTGAGAAATCTTTAGATTTTAAATCGAAAATTTGGCTCTCACCATCTTGTGCTAAGAGTAACTCAGAAAAGGAGACGACGACGGCAATGCAAAGGCCAGTTGGGTTAGGGTGCTCACACAATTGTGACACGAGTTTGCAAACGTTGCGGCCATTGTTGTGCGCGATATTTAAATTTCAATTCATTCTTGTCGAATTTTACATTTTAGTAGATATTTAAATTTATTATATTTCTATTTTTTAAAAATAAAAAAGTGTAAATTTAATGGTCAATTAAAAAAATTCATTTATTATGGGTAAATAAAATTTTATTCACAATTTGAAATGAGTTTAATATAATAATTTTAACCAGATGATAAATTATTTACAAACGTACAATTTTGTTATAAATTTTTTTATTAAATTCTTAAAAAAATTTTTTATATATACATTAGCCCATCAGTTTCAGTTAAAACTTCGCGAGTATAACTACTTTCAGCTGGTACCTTGTGATGTGCTCCAACTATACAATCTTTCAATTGGCTGCCTTCATTAATGACACAATCATTGCAAATAATGCAATTTTCAACAACACATCTAAAAAATTTTAACAGATATTAGTTTTTGAGATATTTAAAAAATGAAATTTCAATTATAGTAAGAAATATACTATACTTTGACTTAATTGTGACGTTGCTCATAATAACACTTTTCAATATTCTAGTTCTTGGCTCAACAGTAACATTGTTACTGATGTAACTATTTCTCAATGAAGTCTTTTCATGAATCATTGAATTATCATCAATTCTGCAGTTTTGCACTTGAGTACTTTTAACCGTGGCATTAGGGGAGATGCTTGAACAAGGAAGTTCACCATCTTTTTTCAGATCATACCACTCATTCACCTGTAAATTATAATGAAAATTAATTATATTTTATTTACTAAAAAAAGTTTTAATGTAAATAACATTTCAATACATGAATTTTAACAAATAATACATTTTTAACAACATTTTTACTTTTAAAATTACATACCAATGCATTAGCTAAACAGTACATCTGAATAGTGTTTGCTCTTAATCCATATTTGCCATTTACAATATGAGCATAACATCGAATAATATCTCCATGATAGGCATCATCCAAGTCTGTTTCATGATCATTATAAGACGACATACTCATAATTAATTCATTAAAAGGTTTTTCTTCTGCAAATCTAAATATATCTTTTCTTGTATCCATTTTTACCACAGAGGCATTTTTATCATCTTTCAACATTTTTGGCTTATCTAATTGTTTTTTAACAATGTATGGCAATAATTCTCCTTTTAAAGTACTGAAATTCCTGAAAAGTAAAATAAAATTATAAAAAATTATTTAAATAAATTTATATTATAGAATTTACAATACATACTTGTGATGAACTAAAAAGTCTAGCACCCATTTATTAATTATGTACATATGTGCATCAAGTAACTTTGAGTATACTGTAAAGTTTGAATGTTTCTTCAATAGCCTTACTGGCATGTTAACTTTTTCTTCAAAATCAGAGGCAGATGCTAAAAATACTATCCGTCCAGTTTCATTATCAATACCAATCAAATCTCTTTCTGGTTTCTGTTTGCTTTTTGGTCCAGGCTGCACATAATCTTCAGGTGGTTTTGGTGTTTGAATGATCAGTGCAGTAATACTGGCATTGTGTTTACGATACAAATTTAAAGTTTCTGATATATCAATATTTGCAATCAAATCTGTAGAAACAACTACAATATCTGAATGAATTTTTTCATGAATGTGTCTGAGAGAATCAGCAGTTCCAATATCCTCTGCATCTGGTACTCCAACTATTTCTGGTTTGATTGATAAATTGAGCTTATCTAAAGCTGCTGCAACATCAGACTTCATAGTTTCTGATATAACAACAATTGCTTCTGTAAAGCCAGATTGTTCTAAAAGGTTCAATGGATACCAAATCATTGGCATATTTGCTATTGGCAATAGACATTTTGGCTTTCCAGCTGTCAGTTCTGTCATTCGAGAACCTTTACCACCAGCAAGAACTACTGCTTGAAATTCATTCTTACGAACCATATTGGCTGCAAAAATAAAAAATAAATTATTTATTAAAAAAAAAAAGTTTTCAAGTAACTTATAAGTAATGTCTTCGATTTAAAATTAACAAATTTATCAATTTACATAAATTTTTATAACCTATAAAAAATATATAAAAGCATCTATAGATATTGCACACATTTAAAACATTTAGCTCTTACACGAATTTAAAATAGCGTTTTTTACTTACATTTTTAATAGATTTTGTAATGATGAAATTTAAAATGAAAAACTGTTGCTGATCTGATGCAAGATCAAATGTACTTGCTCTTAAATATTTACAAGACGATTTAAAATATGTCTTAAAAAAACAAAGAAAATTAAAAAATATTTAAATTGAAAGTAATTTTTTAAAAACTTAAATTAGCAATAGCAGATCGTAATAGTATAGCAATTAGCAATGCATGAAATATTAAAAATTATGTAGCATACAATATACATATATGTACATTACATGCATATAGATATAGCTATAGCTGCATTGTATTATACTGCCTGCCTGTTAGAGCGTTCTGCTTGACAGAATATAACCTCAATTTTTACATATACTGGATTTTTATTTACCTCGGATTGTTTATATTTAAGAAGTACAAAAATAAGTTAACATGCTGCCAGAACACATTCCAAATTTCAATGAAAATTATTACAATTATATGAATAATCAGGTTGATGAGATTTCCGTAAAAACGCAAGAAGGTATAATAGCATGTTTGAACAATTTGTAAGTATTTTATATTTAAAATCTTTTATTCTCTTTAGAATATTAAAGTAAAAATAAATTATATCAAAGTGTACGTGTTTAAAGTTGAAAATGCATTTTATAGTTAATTTTGGCTTGTTGTTAGCAGATAAAATAGAGTTCCTTATAATTTAGATTACTGTTATCATTTTTTTTCTTTACTATAATTTTTTACAGAGCTAATGATGTGAAAGCACTTTCAAAAAAAAATTCAAACCTTGCCTCTAAGTCACATATTTTGGAGTTAGGTTTTGATAAGAAAGTCAAAGGTATAAAATTTTATTATACCACGTTTCCACATTTTTTTAAATTAAAATAATCTAATTAAAAATGTTTCATTTCAGGACCTTTGACAAAGTCTAAAAAAGAAGAATTTCTTAAGTTAGTTTGTAAAAATGTTTCTGAACTTCTACCTACAGAAGATTTTGATTCTTCTTTACGTTGTTATAAGGCTTCTTTTTTATGTGTGATGTCTTATATTCCAATTAACATTTACATGCATTGGATTCCACCACCAAAAAGTATTAAAAATTAAAGTGTAAACTTGAAAAGATTTGTTATAAAAATAAAATTTTTATCTTAATTTAACCTGTACTTTGTACCTGTATATTGTAAAATTCAAAATTTTAAAATAATGTAAATTGATTAAGTGTAAGTTTTAGATTACGAATAAAAACATTTTTGTATTAAATCAAATTAATAATAAAAGCATCAATACAATTTAAAAAAATTTTTATTCTTATTTTTTAACAAAATTGTATAAATTAATTATTCAAATTTTCAATGCTATTAATTTATTGTTAGGTAATGTATTGAAAAATTATCAACAGGTAATCTAGATGCAACAAACAGGTCTCTTCCGTCAATCACTCTGTGTTGATTATTTGGTAACTTCTTAAAACTTCTTATAATTAATTTCCTAATTCTAATTGATAGATATTGCACACATTTAAAACATTTAGCTCTTATACGAATTTAAAATAGCGGTTTTTACTTACATTTTTAATCAATTTAGTAATGATGAAATTGCAAATGAAAAACTGGTGCAAATCTGATGCAAGATCAAATGTATGCACTTGTTCTTATATATTTACAAGACGATTTAAATTATGTCTTAAATAAAACAAAGAAAATCAAAAATTTTTAGAACTAAAATTAAATTTTTAAAAATTGTTATATTCTTTTTAATATATTCTTTAAAAATATGCAATAAATTATAAGTAGAAGAGAATATAAAATTGAAGAATATTAAAAATTTGTGTACTTTACTATATGTACATAAGATACGTGTATTATACACCCATAATTATTACGTTTCATCTTTATTTACCTGGGTTTGTTTATATTGTAATTTGTAATGCACTCAACATGCTGCCAGAACACGTTCATACTTTTAATGAAAATTATTACAATTATATGAACGAACAGGTTGATGAGATTCCTGAAAATATGCAAGAAAATATAATAGAATGTTTGAACAATGTGTAAGTATTTTCTATTTAAAATTCTTTAATTACATTCTTTTTGAAATTGAAGTAAATATGAGTTTATATCAGAGTGTGAGATTTAAAATTATTGTCAATATTTATATTTACATTGTAGGTATTGCAATTACTATATTATTATTATAATTTTTACAGAGCTGATGATGTAAAAGTACTCACAAAAAAAAATTCAAACTCTACCTCTGACTCTGAGTCACATGTTTTGGATTTAGGTTTTGATGAAAAAGTCAAAGGTATAGACTTTTATTATACCATATTTTTTTTAAATTAAAATAATATAATTAAAAATGTTTTATTTTAGGATCTTTGACAGGATCTAAAAAAGAAGAATTTATAAAACTAGTTTGTAAACATGTTTCTGAACTTCTGACTACTGAAGGTTTTGATTCTTCTTGGCGTTGTTATAAAGCTTCCTTTTTGTGTTTAATGTCTAAAATTCCAAGTAATATTTGCATGAAGTGGATTCCATTACCAAAACCGATAAAAAGTAATAGAAATTAAAGTTTAAAATTGAAGAAATTTGTTATAAAACTTTTAATAGGCAATAAAAAATTAAGAAAGTAAGTTTTACTTTAATTTCAATTTTTTACACATATTTAAAAATATATCATCACATTTTAAAGTTCAGTTAATTTAAACAGATTTTTTTTAGTTATTCTTTTGTTAAATAATAGTGTTAATTTAATAATTATAATTTTAAAAATATATTAGTTAAAAAGGTATAATTATAACAAATACGTTGTCTTAAATAAAATTTTTATTTACATAGAAAATATGTTACAAAATAAAATTAAACACTCAAATTTTAATATTGATCAAACCTGATGATTAAGAGGGATTTATAGTGTCAATTTATATATTAGTTATTGCCAATAAATGAAACTTTCCAATTTTAAATTTTAGTAAAAATATAAAAAAATGACATTTGTTTTAACATATACTAAGCATATTAAGTTTCTCATGGCATCAGTTACACTAGCATAAAATGTTGAACCTACAGTTTCAACTTTGGTAAGACATATTGTTAATCTTTTTAATTTGTAATTACAATAAATCAAATTCTAATTAAAATTGTAAAACATGAAATATCAAATTAAGAATCTGTCACTCTTTTATAAAATAATAGTCATTGTTCAAAATTCACATTAACATTTCATTTATAAGACTGTTGTCACTGGAACTATAAAAATTTATATCTTACTGACTAATGACTAAAAAATCAAACTATATAGAAAACTTGACGCAACTAACGAACTTGTTGTTATAAACAGTTTCTAAATTTTTATAAAAAAACAGAACAAAATGTGAACGCATTTAGGAATGTTATGACATTAGAAAAAAATAAAATCATATACAAGACTAAATATTAAAAAAAATGTCTTCATTCTCTTCTTTGCAAGATAGTGGACAATAATTGCTTCGAATTGTCTTTCTTCACTTCATCCTCGTCATCTGAACTAAAATTACCATTTAGTAAGTTTGTCAAACTGCTTGATTTCTGCAGTATTAGTGGAAGATTTGTATCGACTTCGTTGGTTTTTGAATAAGTCGTTTCTATTGAATTCGATCGCAACTCGAGATCATTAGCCGATTCTTTAGTATTTATTATTACTTTCTGTACAACATGCAGCATTATCCCACCAAGGCACATAAGTAATCCTACAAAGTTAAGGCCACTCATCTGATCTCCTTTCCATTCATAGGCTATAAACAGGATGCAAATTTCCTGAAATAAATATTCATTTAATAAACATTTAATCACTTAAAAAATGAAAAAAAATATTTAAAACTGAAATATTTTTACCTTAAATATTCCAGATATAGATAGAGTAAGACTAGAAGCATAAGTAACAACCAGGAATTCCAGCACTTCCATGCTGAACGCGAGTACGGCGCCAATTAGTACGGCACTTGTCGTGTGCATCACAAGCGTGGTATCACTCCAATCTAGCCTCGTTAAGCCGTCGTATAGTTCACCGCCCTCAACCAGTATAGCTATCGGAAAAATTGAGAACAGCATCCATGGCTGCATGTAGTACATCATATCGATGGGATTCTTCAGTCCAAGTTTGGACTTTTGCATTATTATTTGTGCCGTCGTCCATCGAATACCGCTCGTGAACGAGGCAAGCAAACACAACGTGAAACCGCTAAGATTAAATTGTGTCGACTTGTAGGTGAACATCACCAAACCGCTGGATATCATGGACACTATACCGCCAAGTACCCATGACTGAAAAATATTTTTATTCATATAGATAATCTAAGGCTCAATTGTAAGATTAATTTTGGAATAACTATTTTATGTACCTTTTTTTCTAGCTTAAAAAGAAGGGCAAAACCAAGAATAAAAATAATAGTAGTTGACTTTGTCATAGTATACCTAAAATAGAAATATGTTAATCAAAATTTGAACTTTCTATTGAAACATGTGATAATTAATCAAACAGCATTTTTTGTTTTACTTACAAGGACATGGTAATAAGGGACATAGCCCAATTAGACAAGCCAATGTCTAAACCACTAGCAATACCTGGTGGACCTAAAATCCATACTATAGATTGCCAAGATAATTGGCATACTTGTTGCGTTTTACACCACCTTCTGATGTGTCTTATAAAATTTGATAAAAAAAATTTTAATATTAAATGACTGCATACCACAAATAAAGGGTAATTTAGTTTCTGAAAAGAAAGATATCACATGTTAAAGTTGTTTGCATTATAAGATATACCATTGAAATCCTAACATATGTTTTACACAATTTATTTACTTACATAAGTTCCATAAAGCCATTTTAAGTAAAAAGTTAATCCAATAGATAATACAAAGTATAAGGATAGAAGCAATGAGGTTTGTATCATCTTATTCCAAAACACATTCTTTTTGGTAACAGTTTGGTACTCCTGCACATGTTGCATGAAGTAATCATTTGTATCTTCATCGTGCCTTGTGAGTTCATACTTAACATTTGATCTTGGCATATTTTTATCAAATGCCTAAAAATTATTTAAAGCAATCATATTATTTTCATAAAACATTATAAATTTATATAATTTTATAAATAAGTCTTATCTTAAAAACTTCAGTCAAAATTTAACTGAACAAAGCTTTATTTAAGTACATGTAAAAAAAAGTCAAATTACAAATGAAAACTGTTTATTAAGCCTTAACATTCATACTATTGTAAATAAAAGGGCTAGTTACCTTCAGTCCATTTAAATAATTGTAAGGTAATCAGCTGTCTGAAGCATAGATAAACCATGCAATGCTGATACTTGCTGTCCTATCATCTGCACAATCCAAGCAACTTCTCAATAAAGTTCATAGCTATCCACTAAAAAAAGTAAAAAATCTCAAATTAAAAAAAAATTCTTTCTCTAATCTACCCTTCTACCAAGTGAGGGCGAGAAAAATAACTCAATCGTGTACAATGCAGCACCGAAATCAAAATGATAAGAAAAAGAGCCGCACACATACGGTATCTCTGTAAACTTTAGCAGAGATAAGAGAGAGAGAGAGAGAGAGAGAGAGAGGCACCGTGTTGAAAGCAAAGATTATAAGTAAAAAGTAAAAACACTAATAAAATCACACGTATACCATCTTTCTGTTGTAACATCAACAAAAGAGCTTTCACTTTTGCGAAGTTTATGAGGAAAAAAAAATAAAGAAATAAATTTATCGCAAAAACGGAAAGAAGAGGCGCGCAGCAACAAAACAGAATACAGAAAGAGAAAACGAAAGCAAAAGTTGTTTTATCGCAGCTTGCACATATGTATGTATATGTATATACAAGCTCAAGCGCGAGTTAAGTAAAACATTGTCGACGACGAAGCGCGTGCCCGGAAGAAGTTGGCAGTATATAATTGACGGACGCAGATAAAAGTGATGTATATGATGACAATAGAGCGAAGTATACTGTGTAGGCGCCTATATACTCACCAGCTGTAACCTCAAAACAGGTGGCCACTGTTTGCCCTTAAAGGTGTGCCCAAGGGACTCCTTTTTTTAATGCGATGATACTCCGCAGCTTCTTCAATCACTCCTTGGACCACGGGATTGTTGATACGCGGGCTCCTGGATTGAAGTTGTCCCGCGCGCTTTATTAGATCCTACCCCCCCGACATTAGCTTTAATTTTCCTTGCTTACTGCAAGTATCCAGCTGTGCTACTGAATTAATAATCTATGTTTGCCTGGTAAAACGCGTGGGCGGAGCTGCCAGGATATTGTGTGTATAAGCAGGACGCGCGCGCACACAACAAACATGTAGGTATATATAAGATAGTCGGCGTCATCGTGACAGGAATTTGGAATTGTGTTGTTGCAACTGCAAGCAGCGCTTATTTTCTCCCCACCAACACATAACATCTAATGCTTTATTTGCTAATGATGTAAGAATTAAACTGCCGGTTTATGATTGAGGATAATCATTTTGCGAATCGGCGAAAAATTATGGTGGTTTATTTTTCCTTTTTTATTTCAATATAATATGATATTCTTTTGAAAAATTGAAATGAAGTGCTTATTTAATTTGTGTAAATTGGATTTTTAAAATTTTTTCTTTTAAACGTCGTCAGCTTTAAAATAAAATTTTAGTAATAAATTTTGTTATTAAAGTAAAAGTAAAAAAAAATTTTGATTTAAATAAATTAATGAAATTATTTCAAATTATTTTTCTTTTTTATGTATAATTTATTTAGATAAATTGTATAATTCTTAATCACTTCATGTCCATGAAATATACATGTTATTTAAAATGATATTCATGATTATTTAACAATTAATTGCAGTTAATAAAAATTAATTTAGATTTTAATAAGTTTAGATTTTTTAATCTAAAAATTATACTTTGGAGGTAAATACAACAGAGTTTTGTTGTAAAATATAGGTAATCAAGTTAAAAGATTGACTAAATTATTACCAAAACAGAAACTGTTTAAATAAAATTAAGTCAAAAAAAAAAATATGAAAAAAATGAATTTTTTTAATTTAATATTTACTAAAAACTACATTAAATCAAATCTGTTAATATCCACCATTAACGCTCATCTTCTATAAAACGTTTTAATTAACGTTTAGCCTTATCAATATGTTTACGCGCCTTATAATTCCATTTACATAAATAAAAATAATAAATTAAATACGTAATCGGAAGATCTTGAAAAGATCGAGCCGGATGTCAGTTATCACTCTCATTACGACTGGCAGTGAGCCTCCTCCGACTTTAGCAGGTATCCGTTGTGGCTACGGTAGTAGTGGAGTTGTTAGAAATGAAGGATGCCTTGCTTGTGTGTTATCTGCGCTCGCTGTTTCGGCCGTTTCTACCGTAATTAGCCCGACCTCTGGAACCACCTTTGCTACTCGATGACTTACTACTCGTCGTTGAACTCGATGTATTTGCTGTTGATGCTGTTGACGAGGATGCATTATTCTGAGTACTCGGCGCCTGTGGAAATAAAATAGATTATAATTAATTAAATTTAGCTAAAACTGTTATTTTTTAGTTTTGTTTATGATTAACAAATTACATGATCAATAAAATTTGAAATCATCCAAACGTTCTTACCTGTGATGAATTGCCGGCACCACTACCATTGCTATTTTTTCCAGCTGCATCTTTGATATTCGTTGGTGCCGAGGTTGTCGGTACCGGTGTGCTTCCCTGTGTTGTCTAATAAATTAAAAAAAAAAGTAAAAGAAAAAAAATGAGATATCGTGTAATTTTTTAAATTAATAATTATTACTTGCATGCAAACAATTTTAAGTGATGGCAAATGTGTAGGATATCTATAGCAAGTGTATAATGTGAAATGGAAAAACTTATATCCCAGAATTAAGATAACAATGATTAATGAAAATATTTATGAGCAGAAAAATGATTAATTTTTATAAATGAAAAAAATATAAAAAAAAGTAAGCTCCTACTTTAAAGTGTGTAGGTCTTACTGCTGGTCCATTATTAGCATTTCCAATGCTGCTGTTGTTGTTTGCCGTTGAACTTCCAGATCCTTGATTTACTAATTGTTGTGCTAAAGCTGGATTTGGTTCGCTCATGTTCAGCTGTTCATTTATGACCATACAGAACTCGCCAATTTTCTGAATGTCACCATTTTTACCAGAATACAAAGTCAAACACTGCCTCCAAACGGAAGCATAACCTTTGGTTAGTCTAACAATATCACCAGGCATTAACAGTGATCCTGGTTCATCCCAAATTGATACATTTATACTTGCAGTACTATCAGCAACTGTAACACCAAACATATCACAATAAATTATCCATCGTATAATTTTTTAAATATTTCTTACAGTACAATACAGTATTATTAACTCATTGATTAATTTATTAATATAAATTTTAATAAACCAGATAAAAAATAAAAGAAAATTTAACCGACAATAGAAGCGATAAACGATAACACAATCAATAATCGACATAAAAAATAACAATAAGGCACACGTGTAGGTAGTAAGAAAAAAAAAAACGAAGAACAAACAAACATCAATAAAGTATATATAAATAAAACGCTCACCTTTGAAAGTTCGAACTTCGCGGCTGTCCTTGGTCACAGTGGGATGACCAACCTCGAGAACAATAAATACCACGTTGATATTCTTCTGTCCTGGTCTTATGTCCTTAATCATCATATATTCCGAACGGTTATCCATTTTAGAAACGCCCTAGATTGCCTCGTTTTTTTATCCCTTAAAACAACTCAATTCGAAACTAATCCGAACAACTAATATATAAACCCCGGCACTTTTCCCAAGCTTTCTCTCTCTGTCTTACTTGTTAACTCCACTGCTCCAAATAAAAAAAAAAACTGGAGCTTCACACGAAATCAATGACTAATAACTATAAGAAAAAATAAATAACCTATCCTTAACTACTTATATACCTATATGCAAGCGTTAAAGTACTAAAATGACGCTACTTTTCTTATCGTAAACACGTTCGCAGATGATCTTGGCTGGGCTGCAGTTGGTTGCCGAATGTCGGCCATGCAGCGATTCAGCTCACGTCGCCCGCCTTTTACACGCCCTGACTTATCTGGTACAAGATGATCAACAAATATTCGAATGGTTGCGAATTGTATCTTTAAGATAACTCAAATCTATCTTTAGATTATCATCTGTTAGAGATTTTTTTCTGCTGATTTAAAGAACAAACATATGACGTTGACTGTTTGATGTAAGTTAAATAAACCTATATTTGAGATTTTTTTAACAAGTATTGTGATTTAATTTACAAATGTAAGGTTTTATTAATAAAAGTTTAGTAAATAAGAATTTGGTTTTTTAATGCTCAACTTCATCGGCTGCAGATGCCGTCTGCTGGTGAAGCAGCATACGTTGTTTACTTTCAACTTTTGAATTTGGATAAACTTGCCAAACGGTTTTTTATCAAATTGACATAGACTAAAAAATAGTAAGGTGAAATATTGATGTTGGAAGAAGGTTGAGTTTTGTAGAAAATTTTGAAAATATAGTTTTTTGTTTGTAAAGTAGTTAAAATTTTATTGCGAGGTTATGATTATATCAACAATAATTTTAATTGAAAATCGAAATTAATTGGATTTTTTATGTAAGAGTGACATTCATAATCAGTAGTTTTACATAAAAAAAAGCATGAATTTTACATTTTGACCTTGAATTAAATTTAGTCTTTTCAAAACTTTTGTAGAGTAAGGAATTGACACACAGCTAAAAAATATTTGAAATAAATTATTCTTTTTCGATTGAAATAATATTAATAATTTATACAAAATTTGTATTCCAGATGGCAACAGAAGAAAGAATAATTCTAGTCACGGGTGGAAGTGGTTTGGTTGGCAAAGCTATTCAAACTGTTATTGAGACAGAAAAACTTCCAAATGAAAAGTGGATATTTGTTGGTTCTAAAGATGCAGACCTATGGTAAATTTTATTAAGGAATTAAAAAATAATTAAATTGATGTATATCAAAGACATACTTAAATTTTTTACAGCAATAAGCAAAGCACAGAAGCTTTGTTTGAAAAACACAAACCTACACATGTCATTCACTTAGCAGCTATGGTTGGTGGTTTATTCCACAATATGTCTCACAATTTGGATTTTTTGGTAAGTGTAAAAAAGTTATAAACAACAATTTATTATATGTATTAAATTAAAATCATTAAAAATATTTTGTCTTCTAGCGCAAAAATATCCATATGAATGATAATGTACTTCAAACAGCCCATGAACACAATGTGATCAAAGTTGTATCGTGCCTTTCAACTTGTATTTTTCCTGACAAAACTACATACCCTATAGATGAGACAATGGTAAGAGTTAAAATAAAATTATCTATTGATTTTCCAATAACTTGATTATTTTTATTGCAGGTACACAATGGACCACCTCATCCATCAAACTATGGTTACAGTTATGCTAAAAGATTAATAGATATTCAAAACAGAGGATATTATGACCAACACAATAGACTTTACACTAGTGTCATACCTTGTAATGTTTTTGGACCACATGATAATTTTCATCCGAGTCATAGTCACGTTATTCCAGGATTAATGAGGAAACTGTATGATCTTATAAAAGATGGTATTTATATTTATTTACAAAAATAAATTTAAAATAATTTATAAAAAATGATGAATAATATTATGTGTTGTAGGAAATACAAAGGATAAGGTTTTTACAATCTTAGGAACTGGTAAACCTTTGAGACAGTTTATTTATAGCTTAGATCTAGCAAAGCTGTTTATATGGGTTCTCAGGGAATACAATTCAGTAGAACCTATAATTTTATCAGGTAAAGCTCAAAACTTACAATAATAATTGTAATAAAATTTAAAAAATAAAATAAAATTGTTGATTTTAGTTGACGAGTCAGAAGAAGTAACAATTGCCCAGGCAGCTGAAGCACTAACTAAAGCATTTGATTTTAAAGGAAAAATAGTATTCGATACATCTGCAGCTGATGGTCAATACAAAAAAACGGCAAGTAATACAAAGCTTAGAAAATTACTACCAGATTTTAAATTCACACCATTTGAACAAGCAATAACAGAGACTGTAGAATGGTACAAAAATAATTACGCTGAAGCTAGAAATTGATTTAAGGGAACAATTTTAACTTGTGATATATAAGTACTTTATATTACTAGCATCTATTTAGCAAGGCTTTCCCAAAAAGCATTGTGTATAAATAAAACTGAAATGATTATTCAGTTGACCAGATTGAGTATTTTTAATATTTAAATTATGGTGCACTATCTGTATTAAATGCTGCTGTACAATAAAAATATTTTTCAATACTTAACAAATTTTTTACAAATTTTTTATTACAAATAAATATTATTTATTTTTTTGTATATTTATATTTATAAAAACTTTTTATCACTATTTACAAAATTATTTGATAAGAATAACGATTTCTCCTTTTTTTGCTGATGTGAGGTAACCATTTAGTGTACACATCTGCTTTAATATTTGATTCCTTGCATAACAATGCGGCTTTGTAATGTCGATTGTGATTAAAAGCATCCGACGGTAAAAGTTCGTTAATATTTCTACGAACGAGCATAATAAATTCTAATTTTTTTGGTCCAGTTAAAGAGCCTAGAAAAAATTTAATTTTAATTACGTTTCAATTTCAAATAGTATTTAAACATGATAAAAAAATACTTACCCTCGACTTTTTTATGAAAACCTAAATCTAAAGCACGCGATCGAGTGCTGTTTTCGTCTAAATTATCCTCTACAAAATTATCTACATCTGTAGCTCTATAAAAAATAATGTTAATTAATAAAATTGTAATAATAACTTCTGCAATTTACAATAACTTTAATTTTAAAATGAAATTTAAAATAAAAACTACTTACAAAGTATTAAAATACGATATTATCTTTTTTTGTACATCCTCAGTGATTTCTTTAACTTCCTTATTCATATGTTTGTAATAACATTCGATAAAATAAGGTGTATGCTCTGCTAGCATGATTAATTATTATCGTTATAGTAGGTCTTTTTACGTCGTAATAAATTTATCGAAATGATCTTAAAGCTACAATAGGTAAAATTAAGTACCATATTTGTAAGAGTTTATTACTAGACCAAACGATTGTTTTAATTGTTATATATTGGTCTAGTATTGTACAGATGTCATCTAAGAAAAATCTAAAATAAAAATATATAAATGATAAAAATCGGAGCAACAACCTCTTGGCTATAAGTTGTGGATACATAAATTAATATGTCAAATAGTCTTAAAAAATAAATACTAACCATTTAGAAAAAAATAAATAATTTAACTAAATGTAATCACTGTGTGCTATCATCTTGTGTACAATATTGTTAGAGTGATTGCATATTATTTACAGATTCTTGTTATCAAATTTCCTTCTCTAACTTTTTCTACAGTTGTATCACTAAAATACACAAAAATTTTAATAACTGTAAAAATCGAAAAAAATAAATATTTAAAAAAATAAGTCTTTTTATAAAAAAATGTTTATTAATAAATCTATAACAGAACATAAAATCGTTATAAACATGCCAGCGCATAAACTCCGAAAAAAAGACTAACCTCTTAGCAGTAAAAGTATAGAAATTCTAAGTTCTTTCCTCCGCCCCCGCACTCTCACAACTAAACTACGTATAGCCCACGCTCGAAAAATTCTATATCATGGCTTGACAGAAATATATAAGAGTTGCCTTTGCCAGTGCGTAATGTTCCCACTCTCTTACACTATTATAAGTAAGCGTCGGCGCATTAGAGAGATATAGCAAGTGCTGAGAGAGGCGGGAAGACATTAACGATTTTTCTATTTTTTGTATATTATTTAAGAAAAAATGGGGATAAGGTACCAGTAATTGCGCTGCTAATCTTTCTATATAGTATTATTAATATCAAATATTTTATTTAAAATTAAAAATAATCGGTATTTTTTTTTAAGTACTTAATTATTAAATATACCTCGTTAAATATCTAATTATCAATACTTATAAATTTTTAGCAGTATAGAATATTTCAAATGGTACCAAAAAACTCACAAAGGCTGTCTTACATATATACCTCCAGCTTCTCACGCTCTCAACTCAACATTAAAATAGTAATATAGCTTCTGAAACCAAGGGCTTACTTATTGTTTCGGTAGTTCATCCATATTGACCAAAGGGAGTCTTTGGCTATTGTTCTAAATAATACCTAACCGTTCATAGGTTTCTATTGTATGATATTTTATCGTTATAGAACCAGTAGATTGATATATATAAATACGCGTGAGTCTCGTTTACACATGGTGATTTTTTGTTGTAAGCCTTTCAGATTAGAACAATGTAAGCGTTGTTCTGTGTAAAAATATAGATTTAGGTATTCATGTTACAACGATTAGATTGGTTCTAAATCACGTCTTCATGAGTGAACTGCTCCCCTTGATTTACCTTCCCTTGACTACACTACAGATTTTTTTTTTAATGTTAAAGAATAATAAACTACAAAAATTATCATTTTAAAACACATCCATAATAAGAAATATAAAACATATAATCTCATTTCCTTTTCTCCCTTAATCAGCTTTTCTATTCTCATTCACGCTCGATATAAGCATATATATTAAATTACCAATAACATCAGCATCCAATTTTCTCTTCCTCACTCGTATCTCATTCTCATAAAACATTCATAAAAAATTTAAAGTTTCTCGCCTCGCGACAACAATCGATTTTTCTATAAATATACATACATACATATATATACAAAAACGTCTCTCTACTTCGTTACGGGCTGTTGAACCTATACGAAAATGAAATATTCTTCAACTTATATATCATATAGGTATCCAGATTTAAAATTATCAGAGGAACAATATATAATTGTCTTAGAAACTGCTGCTTTTTCATTTTCTTTCTTTTCCCCCTTCTCTTTCTTTTATCTTTCTCGGTTTTATAGTCTACAATTATCGCGTTCACGCCTGCGTTTACTGGCACTGATGAAAAGACGGTAGTAAAAAAAAAAAGAAGACTATAGAAGCTTTTTCTTTAGCAGTCGAATTTATCCCTTGAGGATATCAAGCTTTTTTTTATGTTCACGGTAGCTTAGTAATTGAGATATATCTGGTATAGGTACATAACATAAAAGATTACTTGATGTTGATGTTGATTAAGTAAATTTTTATGTTTTTAACAAATAATTGATATGTTAAATGCATTTTTTTTGTTATGAGATTAGTAATTTTATTTTAAAATTTTTTGTACATTAGAATATTTTTTTTAACTTTATGGAAAAGAAGTGGTCTATATGCGTCAAGTTTTAATTTATTGATTTTTTTTTTTGTACAATTTTCAAAGAAAATTAATTCATGATAATTTAATAGCAGAAGGACATTTCTATTTTATTCTCTGTTGGCAAAAAAGATGCTAATTAAAAATAAGTAAAGTAAGTATTATAAAGCAGGTTGACGTCAATTTTTTTACAGCCTCCTCTTTTTATCTATCAATCGTGATATAAAAATAATGAAGACCATCATATATTCATGATTATTCATTTATAAGATTTATCTTAAGTGCAAGGTTTACATAAGATTAGAATTCATATATATTAACAACTATCCAAAAAAAAATTGTTATTCTCTAGCAGTTTTATCCTCTATCCCATAAAAATTAATAAGCAAAAAAAAACTTTCAAAACCAAAAAAATTAAAAAACTCGTCGTATAAGTCAAGAGTGATTAAAACTATGAGCAGCAGTTAAAAAAAAAAGGAGACTAATAAAACCACGTTATGTACATGATGAATATACAGCATCTTTTTTTAATACTCAAAATAACATTAGTCTCATATACTCACTTGCTTATATGAATAATAAGTTTGTATGTAAGTATAATAAGTTAATGATAAAGTGAACATTACTCATTGATATGCAAAGTTTGTTGGATATATTAAAACGTGGTAATATAATTTGCAACGGCTCGTTATGCTCGTAACGTTGTTTTATATATACACAATATTTTCATTATATTCTTGTAAAATAATTTTTTATTAAATGTATTATATTCTTGAACTATAAAAATTAGAATAAAATATAATTTTAATTTTAATATTTTTTTTTTATTATTAATTTTGAGTTTATTATATGAATATTTATACAAAACTTGAAAATCATTGTACTATATGAGAAATTTATCTTGGATAAAACAGTAAGTAAAAATGACGTTGAATAAACTGTTTTTCTTTTGACAGTAAAACTAAAGATAGCGATATGTTGAGAAATACGAGCTACACTCTGAGTGTATGTACAGCTCATTAGCAGCTTCCAGTGAATATCACGATAATGACATTAACAGATTCTAATCTATAAATCACGCAGTCTTACTCTGTTAATTATATGAGAAAACAGTGAGTATACACACAATAGTTTCTTGCTTTGACAAATTGATAAGTATTATTTTGAAATTTGAAGAATAACAAAAATTTTTATATAATAATTAAGAAAAAAAATTAATATAAGAATAGGTCAATTTTAATAACTGACAATTTATTTTATTATTTATAAAAATAAACATTTTTTTCTTCGTATAATATAAAATTTTTTATTTGCAATACAATATCCTACAGTATAATATTAAAAAAAAATACGAGGGGTAAATATATATTAAATGCAAATGCTGCTTTTCAACCCATTTCTTCTTTTCTAAAGTTAGAAATCACCATGTCAGATTTTAATAAAGCTGTGTATTACGAGATAAAATTTGCATCTTTTTTTTTTGCTTTTATATGAAAACGTATACTGACAAGAAGATGAGCGAGTATAGTATTTTCATTATTTTTTGTTGGTTTCATATACGAATAAAATTTAATCTTTGTATAGGAAAAGAAAATATTAAACAATAAACTCTTTTATACGAATCCAGGATTCTTGTTTAATAAATAATTGTAATTTTTTTTATAATTTCAAAAAATAATTTCTATCATCAACACGTTAAATCTCAAAGACACCTTGTTCATATTATCAGCTGTAGAAAATTTGATGGGTATAAATTTTTAATCTTTGTTTTTTTCAATAACACACGATCTATCAACCCCCTTCAATGTATATCCACCATTTAAAAAAAAAAAAAAAAAACTGAGAAGATCGTCTCGCGTAACCATAGTCACATCCGGTCGAGTTGAAATTGAAGTCGCACATTCTAATCGATCCGAAGCACCGCAAAATGAATCCCCTTCCCCCCTTTTTTGCATCAATATCACTTTTTTCACTACTCCCTTACAGACACACACGTGCGAAATCCCAAAAATGCACGTGAAAAAAAAAAACAATCATACACCCAGCATATCTACTAAAAGTTCATATAAAAAGCTAGAGTGCGAAATGTAGGGAGAACAATGAAAAATGCATAGAAAAAGTGCTGGATAGTCAAATATCTTTTGGTCTTTTTTTTATCTTTCGCGTGATTAACTTTTTACACTTTCTAGCTTATCTATGCGTTACTCTCGTGTTATATTGAAATGAGGTATATAGGTACTGCAATATTATATGGCTAACTTTCTGTGATTTATTAAAAATTATTCATCATGGTTATTTTATTCAAATTTAAGAATCATTAACAAAACTTATATTTTTAGGGTAAGTTATGTATTTTTCTTTTACTGAGAAAAAAAAAAGAAAATGACTTATTCTTTTGTCGTCGTAGCTATTAAACTTGGATTATTTGGGATAGACGAAAGAAAAAAAGGGAGAGAAGAAGAAAAAAAAAATAAATAAAGTTTTACGACGATACCACGAAAAAGAAACTTATCTGAGTCCTAAAGCTTGTGTCTCGTTGTTTCGTACTTTGGCAGGCTAATTCTTTTTTTTCTTCTTTCGGTTAATCCTACAAGAGAGAAAAGGTACCTTATCGCGGTTGAAAACTTTTGTTAAAACCAAGTAGAATCTATGAATATATTTTTTTTACTATACTTCCACTGAAGTTTATCTTTGTTTAAACTGGAGAAAAAAAAATCTTGTGGAAAAAACTGTTATGAAGTGACAACGTGTTAATGGTTTTAGAATTTTATTTTTAAATTATCAAGTTTATCAAATATACATTCATCAATTTTCAATTATTCATGAAAATATATAACAAAACCAGAATTTTCTAAACATCAAAACGAACATAAACATCACAGATCAAAGAGAATAAAAAGTAACCCAAGTTCAAGCTTTATTTATCTATCTACTCAACTGTCAGCTGCAAATCCGTCGAAAACAGAAAAGCTACAACTATATACTTTAGATCTTTTCCTTTAACACACAAAAACAACAACAAAAACAATATCAAAATCCAATGAAGCTCCATAGCCAAAAAACCACAAAACAAAGCTTCCTCCCTAAATAAAAAAAAACAATTCTCACCTGCACGTCTTACCTGTATAAAAAAGAAGAGTGTAAGAGAAAAGAAAAATATAAGAAAAAAGAAGGGGATAAAAAAAAACACAATCTAAAAAGGATTCGTCGAACAGGTATTGCAAAAAAAAGGAGGGTGAATGAATATAAGTATATCTATACGCTGGGGGTGCAAAGAGAAACGCAAGTGTATGTACCTACCTATATATGTATGCTTAGTGTTGCACACACAGAGGCCGCAAAAGAGCAAGTACTTATATATACAATATACCTATTGCACCCGATGCAAGAGAAGAACAAGAAGAAGAAGAAGTAGTATGAGTTGCAAGGGAGAGTAACAAAGTCCGGATACGAAGAGCAATATTATATATCTATAACGTTCTTGCAACCCTTTACTGCAAACGAATAGAACACACGCGCGCGCAGGCGCCGCGAGACGCAGTGGCGGCGAACGAACGACGGGCGGCTGCGGTGGTGGCAGCCAAGCCGCACTGCACACTGCTGTGTGCTTGCTCGTTTCCCCTTATATGCTTGCAGCAGTACGCTCGAGGTAACTCGGCTTGACGGGACGCGATTATATTATTTAGTGTCTCTTTGATGGTCAGTGTCTAACTATATATCTGCGTTTACAGTTCTTGTTTGTGGATATAACAACACGTGCTTTCAATGTGTGTCTATTATATGGTAATTGGATGCGTCTTCCTTGAGAACAGTGTGTAATTTCGGTGTAATGATACTAAGTTTGTTGTTGAATTGAGGAGAGTTTTGTTTATTTGAATTTCGGAGAAAAACGGTTATGTTGTTCGAATAGTACGTAAACTGTAAACTGAATCGAACGTGATTTTGTATTAGTACGTTGTGGAATATTGGATTGAGATTTTTTGTTCTTGATGGTGAAGTGATTTGTGTTTTTTTTTTTTTAAAGAAAGATCTGATTAAGAGATTGTGGAGGGATAATTAGTAAGTGACATTGTGTTTTGTGTGCTTGTGTTTTTTCAAGAGGAACTAGATATGGAAGATTAATGTTTTTGGAAAATAGATTACCGATGTAAACAGCAGTTTGTTAATGTGATCTTGAACAAAGGTAAGACTATATACAAATGATTTCTAGTATTTTATTTACTTTTTTATATTATTTGAATTTGTGTACTCTTTCGTTTATTTGTCCGTATCAATCGCTTTTTTCTTTTTTTACTTTATTTCTTTTATTGAATTGATTAACAAATTGGTGTTGGCGATATTTGGTATCTTTAGATAAAAATAACGTCTCGATGAAGAATTTTATCAAAGCTAAAATTTAGAAAAGAATGAATAAGTATTTTTTTTTTGTACGTCAGAATGAACGTGTGAGATTCGTATCTGTAATTTTTAATTAATAAATTGATTAAAGTATCAATGATAAATGCAAAATTTTTATTATATGAACGTTACACTCTGATTATAACGTATGAAAAATTCGGAGAAATTTAGTAAATTAGGAAACTTAGCTGTTGCGTCAAATTATATTGAAAGTAGATTTATATATTACAAACCTGTCGAAAAATATTTTAACTATTTTTTTTGTATGAGTTATTGTGTTTTTAAAATTTAAATACATTTTAAAATAATTTGTTGTTTACCAATATTCGAGTAAATTTTTAACAGAAAGTTAATTGCTACTGTGTTCCATTTTTATTTGTTTTTTAAACGACAAAAAAATACAAAGTCAGTTTATTGTTAGTTTTTCTTAAAAAAAAAAAAAAAAATAGTCGTTTGTTGAAATAAAAAAAGAGATGATTGAAATAAAAGAAAATATTGAAGTAAAACATTGAGTGCATCCGCATCCAATATAAATAAAACCGACCAAATAATCAAATGTAAATTCGTTCAATATATTTGTCATATTATTATATTGCATTAAACTTTACTTAGTTATTTGTAAATTTCTTTTTAAATTTAGTCTATTTAATTTTTTTGTATAAAAAATAGTTTATGAAAAAATGCTTTAAAATTTATAGTCAATCTTGAACATGCAAAATTCGAAATGTGACACTTTTCTTGAATAAAAATGTGATTTCCCCTGCGTGAAAATCGACTCCAGAATATTTACACTTGCAAATTTCACTTCCAAAATTTTTATAAAAATTCTTAAATTTAACAACAATGCTTTGTGAAATCTTTTAATCTATTATTAAATATAAAAAAAATACTAAAATTATTAAACATCAAACAAATATTAAAAATTCATTTCACACACTGTCGAAATTCTTTTCAAATCTTCAAACGATCTATTCTTAATACCAAATTGTTTTTTTAAAATCAATAAATCAAAATTTTTCAAAATTAAATCTCAAACAAACCCATATACCAATCATCAATCATCCAATATTTAGACTTCTAATTTTCAATTGACTATTTTTAAACATTGCACAAATAAACCCAATAATTTTCCCAAATAAAAAGAAAAATTCAAAATATTCCTAACACCTCATAGCACAGCAAATTAAAATGAAAGACAAATAACCAGACATATAATCACATTCTCTCAATACCTATTCCCCCCCTTATCCTTCAATTTCAATGGAATCTCATTAGGTCTGTCAGCACCGAATTCTCAGTGATTAAAAGTTCTCCCAACCGACGGCGAAAGTATGTGTGCTCGTAATTTCTGTGTTATATATACATATACACATAATCAGAGAGATACTCCTCTATTCTCTGGAGATATGTAAGAAGGGGAACTATATAGAGACTATACAAGCTCTGCTGCCCTCCTCTGACTCATTGACAAAGAGCTCATTGTTATAAGTATATATACATATAGGTATTTTGGTACTGCTTGGCTAATCGATTTCAATACTGCAGAGAGAGAAAAAGAAAAAGAAGTTTCTTTAAGGTACATCTCCACTCAGACACAAACCTGTCTTCTTACTTTTTTCTTTGCATCTGCTAAAAAGTAAAGGAGGGGATTTTACGAAGAGATAAGACTTGGGGATTTCAACTTATCTTATTCATTACTCGAAAGGGAAGAAAGTGGCATTACGGGATGATGTAATTTAAAGCAAGCCTGCAGGCGCATATATAGTTCTATATATTTCTTTTTCAATGAAAGAGTGAAAGGGTGTGTTTCTTAAATATGAATATAATATAGTTTGGATTTTATTTTATATTTTATATCCTTTTATCAAGTTGAGAATGAAGCTGTCAGGTATATTATATACTGACGATGTTGTATCGATTATTGGATGTCGAAAGGTGTATGTATATATGCAAAATGAAAAATGAAAAAAGATGATGTTGAAGCTTGAGGAATATGATATGGGTGATAATATATATTGTGAAGGGCGATTATTTGTTGCGTAAGACACTATTCTATTTTTTTTTATATTTTATATTTATAAAAGGATAAATATATAATATTCTCAATTTATCACAAATTGACTTTTGTCAAAGTCAAAAACATATAAATTATATTTTATTTAAATATGATTACGAAAATTTTTTTAAATTATTAGAGTAGCCCTCTCTTTTTCTCTCTCTCGAATTTCATAAAGCTTTTATATATTTTTTTCTCGTTAAAACAACATGTCAAAACGCTTGACTTCACAGTAATTTAAAAATTTAAAAATAACGAATACACCCACTTTGTTCTTTCAAAATTTTTCTAATTTGTTTTTTAACATACTTCTGTCATGTAAATTTCAACAATAACCAATCAACTGATCATAGTAATTTTAAATTCATTTTTTTTTTTAAATAACTTAAAAAAAGAACAAAACAAAAATAATTCTAATAATAATAACATCATCCAGATGCGTTTATAGCTATAATTAAAAAGATTTAAAATAGATCACACTGCTTTTCTTTATAAAAGTGTTACATATCCACGTCAACACTGCGTTCTTATTCATTCATTGCAGTTGTGAAGTGAAACGCGATAAAAGAATATAACGAGTATAGCGGCGACGAAAAGACACTAATCGATCTTGAGACTCTTTTGAGTGCCAAGAAAAAAATAAAGAAAAAAAAAGATATGAGTTTACAAGACGAAGCTGATATACATATAGGCGATGTTATATTAATGTTGGTTGAGAGCAAGAGAAGCGCATATACACTTTGAGTCTCGATTAGCTTGCTAATTACGGAGAATTGACGTCTGATGTTTGATATACCCTTGGCTGATGTATAGATACAGAATCGCTTAATGATGATGATGATGCTATATATACTGGTATCGTATATATACAGAGCCTTCGTTATAGGTTTGCTGTAATTGGAATTTTTTGGGTGATTCTAGTATAGCAATAGTGAAAAGTTATTGATCGATTTTAACAAAGTGGAATGGGTTTGTAATTTGTAAAGTTTTAGTTTAAGTTTGAATTATAACGTTAATCTCCTTTTAAAAGTCGATAAAGTTGTATTAATTATAAATAAGGTACATACACGTATATACTACAAAAGGTTATTAAATTTTTATATCTTATTTTAATATATATCCGTGAAAATACCTTGAAATTTAAAGAAATAATGCAAAAGCTTCTATTTATAAATTCTTATTCCATATAAATCAAAACAAATTTCAATAACCTAATTAGTTCTGCACTATACAAAAAGAAAGAAAAAAATTTATCAAACACATTTTTCTTGAATACTTTTAAAATGGAAATTTAATTCAATAAAGAAAAAAGAAAAATTTGTCACTCCATTACGACTGAATTTTTTTTATTTTTATTCTTTTCTTTTTTCCTTTCCATTACACACAGAATATCAAAACATATTCGCGCTTGAAATTGAACCTTACCCTATATACAGATATACGAAAATCAAAGTATACCACTCGACAAATTCCGTTTATGTATAGATATATATTTTCACTAAAATTCATAACATCTGAAAATCCATTAATCCAGAAAAGCTTTCAATTTTTTTCCTTATTAAAATCGTATATCAATTTCATTAAAAAAAAATGTATATATATATTTTTAATAAATCTCAACCTTATTTAATCCAGTATTAAACTCACACACACTCTACAAAATATAAATCTCTACATCATATACCTAAAAGAGAAGAGACGAGGAATGGAAAGAAAATAAGGCACACGCTCACGTAAATTAATTGCCGTGACATTTTCCATTCGACGACGATGCTCACGCCAGCGTAACCATCAACTCGTTCCAGTCGCTTACTGCACGTGCACACACTTATACATACACATATATACAAGCTCTTTAACTCACACGCGTACAAAGTACAAAGCTCTCTCTCTCCAGATTCTGCCTCGATTATAATTGCCACGGCTTTTCTTTGTCGGTGAGTGCAAGCTCAGAGAGTACCGAATCAAATGTAAAGGGATGAACAAAAAGCGCGCGATTTTGTCTTTCTCTCTCTGTGTCGAGGACGATTTCTCAGTTCGCCAATTAAATCATTTCACGAGGTAGTTCTGAATTGCTTTAGAGTAGAAATGTGAGAGAGGAATATTATTTAATGTTACAAAGTTTTAAAAGGGCAATTAAAGTGCAATTATTTGAAGTAGAGAATGAAATGTATAAATATTATAAAAGAGATTTATGATACATTTTTTTTTATAACTTCGATATTTTTATTTATTTATTTTTTTTTTAAATAACAGTTATAAAAATAATATTATATTGTGAAAAACCTATCAAAATATTCTCAATTGCAGACTTTTCATATCATCGATAAATTTTCACCAGGTATACATATATGAGGTAATAGCTTGGAAGCTTTACATACATAACGGCTACATGAAAATTGAAATCAATTCGCGTTATATAACATCGAAAAAAAAAAAAAAAAGAAAAGAAATACAAAGTCCCATTTCAATGATTATATATGTCCACGGATGCAAAGCAATTATTTACACAGTCGTGAATAAGCAAAAGCAAAAATTCAACAAGTGTGTAGTACAATTTTTGTGCTTGACCCATAAATTTAACGAGAACAAAAAAATTCTCATTGCGCGCTAATTTTTTTAAAGAAAAATTACATTCAAATAATATTTCACGTAAATGTAATAAATTACAAAAATGTATTTTTTTGTTGTTGTTGTACAAATACTAAAACCAATTTTCACACATTTAACAATTTACACATGCAGTAATAAAAGAAAAACGGTCATCCAAATGTCAAGGACGATATATAACACATAGACATTGCGTTTAAAGCAAGTATAAAGTTGATGCATTATACATGCGCAAGTGGTGGAGAATCGAGGTGTCCCTTCACCTTTCTTTTTTTCTCTACCTTCTTTACTTTAAACCGCTCGACCGAGAGAGTAAGAAAAAAAAGAGAGGGTTTTTCAAGGAGGGAAAGAAAACGACGTTAAGAGGTAGAGGTTCTAAAGTGAGATAAGCGAAGTAGGGGGAGGAAGAGGAGGAGAGAGTCAAGGGGATATAAGAATTTCATTACAGGAATTGCTTTCTCTCTCTCTTTTTCTTATATACCTATGTGTGCTAGCACCACGCTGTCTGATATTCTTCTTTCTTTTTTAAACTTTTCAACCTCTTTCTGAAGTTGGATAAACCGATGGATGGATATGGGTAGATTGAATGTTCTATATATGTATAGTGAAAGTAATATTTTATGCTTGTCGTGAAAATTTCATTGTCACATGTTGCGATTCTCGCGGTTATTTCAATTTATTATTACCTTTTTTTTATTATTAGTCTATTTAAATTGATTTTTTTACAATCTAAAAATATGTCAATCAATTCACTTTTAAATCTATCTTTTTTTTGCGGTTTTCAGTATATACAAACTAAATTTTGCGATGAGAATCTCATGGTATAGGATCTGACAAGACTCTATCCAAATTTAAACCACCAAAACTAAATTGTCTGCAGGTAGCAACACTAAATGTTCGACTGTTGCTTTATCTTAACGATTCGTCTTATATATACCTATACTATACCAAATTTCGGTCAAGTCCAGTTGATAGTCTGGACATTGAGAATAGCTATATATACAGTCGTTTCCTCTTCCCCCTCCTGATGAGTATCGTACCGGAACTGTTTCAGGAAAGAGCACAGTATCCGGGTGCAATGCAATATTCTCTTTCATATAGGTGTATCTTTGTACGAGTGGATATAGAACATAGTTAGAAAACTGTGTGATATTCGAAAGGTCCAAGAGCAAATGGACTGCAGTAAAGTGGCAAGAGACTTAAAAGAGCTTTACAAACTCGTTTTTTTTTATTTTTTGTTTTTCGACTAATATTTTCTTGTCTTTTTCATTTGTAGTAAGGTTACTTTATTTTCTTACTGCTTTCTTACTTTCTTTCTTATTGCTTGATCTTATTTTTACGAATGTCAAGTTTTAGGATGACTATCTGAGCTTTTAAGCTTGAACGTTAAGAGTATTGGTACTTTTTCTTTGTTACGTATATGTGATGTTAGTTTTACTAATAGCTAACAACTGTATGCACTAAACGTTAAAGACAAGTGTTATCTGAGTTTAAGATCAATTGTAAAATCTATTAAAAAAAATAATAATAAAAATAATGTTGAATATTTGATATGATTAACAAATGAAGCATTTAGTGTGTAATCTATGTTTACGACTGCATATGTTGACTTATTCATCAAAAACATCAATCAAAACATAAAGATAAAATACTTGATTTATTTGAAAAATGAACATTTTTCTTGGAAATATAGTTGCATAATAAAAATTATCTAAAACATAAATAAAGAACATAATATATATACGAATAACGATTAGGATATATGTATAGTTTAAAAGATTACTTAACTTTTATTACAAAGCATACAATCTCAAATACTATAAGTTAATCTCCATGCAACCACTTCTTTTACCCATATCAAACTACTCTCTTTAAAAGCTCTATACTTATCATGCTTATCCTACCCATAATAACCAATAGCAAAATTCAGTGCAAGCTATAAAAAAAAAAAAAAAAAAAATATCGAAATCCAATACCAATTCTCCTTAACTTTACTCCTTATCATCTCCTTTCTGGTACATACATGTATAGGTATACGTAAACCAATCTCTTCATACTCAAATTCCAAGTAATCCAAGTCATCTTAGCAACTAAACACCATATACTCGAAAGCCTATGTATAAGTCTTAATTCACCAGAAACCTTTTCTTTTGATTACAGATACCAGACGTTGCTGCAACTACATCTCAGTTTTACCATTAAAAATATCAACCAGCCACACTATCAACATAATAATACAAAAATAAATGAAGAAAAATCATTAAAACATTCATCATCAGCCCAATAGTGGCTTATAAAAAAAAAGTGTGAATATTATAAGCGCCGGGACGTGGGTATAATAATATTATGCCAGTGTCGTTGCATCCCGGCTGCGAAATAACTCTTGATAAAAAATCAACCATAGCTAACAATAAAAGTAACAGTGCCAGGATCGCCGTAATGCCAGACTTGTCATCATCGTCATTATCATCACAGCTTAGACATGTAGCTGTTAAGACCGAGATTGTAATAATCGGTCGATTAAGCTCCTGCACTAAAACAGCTGTGGGAGTTGGATTGGTGGAAGAAAAATATACGTGATCTTGAATTAAGGTGGTTAAGGAGGAGGAGGAGGAAGAAATCGTGGCGTCTAGTGATAGAGATGCCCGGAATTGTGGTGTTCAGAAGACGCTGGAGCGTCGGAAGCGACGATCTTGTCGTTCCTGGAGCTTTTTTATTCCTATTGCATCTTGCTTGGTAAGTAGTTTCATTTTTTCAATTACATATATGATTTGAGAAAAAAGAAAAAAGTTAGGTTAAGAATAAAATTGTTTAATGTTTGTTTAAACATAATTTGTTAACCAATAACCATAAATTTGACAGATAAGATTATCTAAATAGAGCGCGATTGTAAGTTGACCTATCAGTTTTATTTTATCGGCTCTTTTTTTTCTTTATCGGCTTCCGTTAGTATAAACTGTAGCATTTATATACACACGCATACTCATAAGTATATAAGTATATACTTACTATCATCCAAACTATTATTTCAAGTACAAGCACTTTGTCCGTTAATGTACATTTTTTAAGAAATGTACGATGTAAAAAGTAAAAAAAGGGTGAAAACTAAAATTGCTACATCAAAAAGCTTATGCGTAATGTAGCGACAAACGTATATACGAACAAAAAAAAAAATATACGTTGCATCAATTTAAGAGTCCTTTTTTTTATAAATCCTTACGCGTATACTCTCAGACATAAAGGAGCTTAAGTCCACACACCAAAGTGCAGGGGTTGAAATGTAAAACAATGCTTTTTTTTTCTTACTCTCAGGGACATCCTATTAAAGCTTTGCTCGTTTTACGCCATTTGTCTGCTCCTGTATACGTGTGTATGTGTGGGTGTGTCTTTATACTTCAAAACATTATTTCTTTTTTTTTTTCCTTCACCACCCTTTTTTCTCTCCTTTTAAACCTCAAACTTTTATTTTTTTATTTTATACTTATGATTCTTTGTATAATCCGTATTTTATATATTTCTCTTTTTATCTATTTTTATAAATGGAAATTTCTTTTTTATTATTTTTATAACAATTCCTACGCTGAAAATTCTTTAACGATGCTTATAGATGTTTAATAAAACGTGGAATTTCATTAAACTTCCTTCAAGCAAAGTGTGAATTGAGAAATATGAAATGAGGTTCTTAATTCTCATTATAAATTCAATAATACAGCAAATTACTCGAACAATAAGTCATTTCTTGATATAAATTACAAATTATAAGCTTATGAGCTTAAGCAATTCATTTATTTCCACATTTATAAATATTTATTTAAAATGATCTAAAAAAAATTTTTTCTCTTTGTACTTCTACAGTACAACAACAAATATTTGTTGTAACAACACGACTAGAGAAAACTTTAAATTACATACATTTACTTTGTATTATGTCACAAGTACCATCTCTTAAAACTTTTTCTGAATAACTCACAAAAAATATATCCCTCAAACTTATCCCTGGAGAACCAACCCCTTATAAATTATCTTATTTCCTTACAAACAACCAAATAACTCACTCCCACCCCAAACAACATTATATTTTCAACGAGAATACGAAAGCGAGACTCAATTATGCCACGAACTCGCGGGTCAGCAAGCCGTTGCCGTAGTATGTAGGTATATAGTAGTATGCTACAAAGGATCGAAACGTGTTCACCACACGACGCGCATGCGATTTGGAGCGTGAAAAACGCGAAATCCGAGAAATAATGCTGTTTCCGCTCTTTGTGCTTTGCCACTTTGTGTGAGCGTCGAACTAAATACAAAGATTTTTTTTTCTTTTTTTCTTTTTACGATTTCCTTGTACTAAGTGTCTGTTTGTTTGACTGTGGGTATTTAAATAGTATTGTGGAAAAAATACGTGTTTATCTATAATAGAGCTTTGTAAAAAAAAAAAAGAAAAGAGTTTGTAATAAAGTGTAATGTGAGGAAAAGAAAGATTTTACGTTTAAGAACAATTTAGAGCTTTCAGAGCTTGCAGGAAGATGCTGGTACCTGATTGGAAGTCTACGTGAGTTTCTCTACGTCCTAGCGACTCTTTTTATGCTCTTGCTGTAAAATGTTCGATCATTAGAAAACTCGGATAACTAAAGGCTTTAAAGAGAAAATTTTACTCTCTTATTTGGTCGTTTCCGAAGGTTCAAATAGGTATTGGAGCTTTTTTGAACGAGCAAGTAAGAAATTATATACCATGAGCAAACGAGTTATTTTACAGTGTTCTTATATATACATTTTATAAAATGTACTCTATCGTGTATATTCGAGAATGTGTAAAAATTTTTTATCAAGATTACCTCGTTAAAATAAACTCGAAGGAATACACTCCTATAACGAGTATCCTTATTTTCTTACACTTTCTATTTTTAACTTATTCGCTCCGATAAGACGACTTAAATTACATCTTGAATTTTTCCTCTCATTAAGTAAGCTCAAAAAAGCTCACTTTATGACACACATCGATACAAAAGCACGTATACGAATATATCATCAGGTGAACAAACAATATTACGAGGTTTTGCGGTTTACCAGTGATACTTTGTCGCGATATTCTCATACGCATGTCATATACTGCTACTACTGCTGCTTTTCCAGTAGTATATAGCAGTTGACTCTGTGGTATATACCTAACAAGAGCGTGTGTATGCTGTGAAAGCTCGGCAGAGAAAGAGCTTTGCACTAGTAGTACACTCCTCTCTTTACTCGCTAGCAAATCTGATTTAAACGCCAAAGTTCGTAAAGCTTGCCCTTGGGGGAGGAAAGTAAAGTTTGTTTGATATTAGAGGTGATAATTTTTGGATATTTGAATAATTTTTAATAATAATTTTTTTTTTTATTGAAATTATAGTAAATTGGAGGAAATAAAAGGAAAATGTGCTAATTGTTGTACAAATATGCATTAATGTCATTTTAGAAAAGTCAAAGAATATTAAATTACACAGACGCGTCATTTAAGTTATTAAACATTCATAAGCTTTTACAGTTATATATCCATACACAAGTTTTTAGTAATTTAAATTTCTAAAATGTTCTTGATATAACTTTTACGGGCTAAGTTTTATATTACGCTTCTGACTACGCGACGGAAATTCTTAACGCAAATTTCAATCCATGTGTCGAATAAATTTCTGTGCGCATTGTTTTAATAAAAAAATATATAAAAAAGAATAAACTTAATTTTTTCTTTTTCTCTTATTACGGAAACTTTATTTATTCCATACCAAATTACAACCTTGTAGATTAAATTTGACTGAAATTAAAAGAATGTTTTTGCATTGTAAGATATATTTATTTTAATGTGCATAAAATGTGAGTAATGATGTTCTACGAGATGGTAATTTTAATCGAGGTCCTTGTCTTTAACAGAAATTTATTTGCTGTAAGTATTTGGTGTAAGCACGCGACGTGTTTAACGTAAACAAATGGTTGCAGTATTACATCTAAGTAGAGCATAAATTGATTGTCTATGAATACACCAAGATTTACCTATTCTTGGGTGTGTGTATATTATCAAACAAAAGCTTACCTCTACCTATACACTTTTACATACATAAATATGTTGCAAATATACTGTAGTTACCTTAAAATTGAATTTTTATGAAATTTAGTTTGAAATAACCAAAAGTCTAGAAACAAACTTTTAATTTATTTTGAAAATTTACATTTCATTATTACATTTGAAATGTATAATTTGTTCATCATGTCAGATATTTTGAGTTGAATATATATTAACTCTGTTTTTAAAAATTATAAAATCATATTATTATATGCGTATGAAATATGTAAGCAAGTTCTATATGCTTTATTCGTTGATGCTTATATACTACTGTACAGAATAAACATTAATAAAGTTATAAATTTTATGCACATAATTACTAATCTTCATAATATGTTTTTTCAAAGTAAAAGGGTATCGTAAAATAGTTTATTATAACCCATAAAATATTGCGCTAATGCGAGAATACTTAACGAGAAAGTAATTGAGAAAAGATATTAAATTTTGTAAAATTAGTGAATTTAATAAATCAAAAGTTTATTGTATGACGAGGTCAAGGAGATAAGATATCTAATAAATTTTAATTTATTCAACTCCAAAAAAAAAGAATAATAAATAATAGACTTACAAAAAACAAGAATATATCATTCCAAAAAGTTTACCAATTTAAAAAAAGTAAATAAAAGTCTCTCTATCAAATTACTACAATTATTTTTATTCATTTAAAAAAATTAACAAAAAAATACAACAACAAAAAAACTCAATAAAATACAATCAATCCGCTTCATCTAAATTTTCTAACAAAAGCCAAACATTGTATATCGATACCAATATATACCCAATCTCCTCCACCAAGGTAGTTTAAAACCATGACAAGCTTGTAGCAGCATCGCATATAATACCAAAAAGCTCAGTCCCGCAGCCATAAAGCTCTCCGAAAAGCTCATACACACACATACAAAATCCAAGCAAGCTTTGCAGTATTATACATCAGAGCAAAAGCACAGCATCCACCCACTCACACACATACACACATAATCCCATCTCTCTTTTTCCCCATAGAACTACCCCCACACACCCACACCCACACACATACATTTATTCTCTCCCCCTTGCATATGCGTGCGTAGGCACAAAGTCACGCGCGCATGTTTACGCGCGCAGCTTCCAAGTTCCACACAGTATATATATTTATATATATATAAGCCTCTCTCTCTCTCTCATCTTTTCCTCTTCTCTTTACTTCGTCTCGTCATCATCGTCGTAGTCGTCGCTCTTTCGCCCACGTCTTCGGCTCTTATATACTACAGATTATATACACACAACACACAGTCCGTCCAAAGCCGTCGGTGGCGCGGCTGCACTGGAGTATATACTTAGGTATATACTTATATATCGGCTGCTCTTCCCCGGTACGACTTCTGAAAACAGCTTCCCCCCAAATCTTTCAAGCCCCCTGCGCGTATAAAAGTCCGTCCTGTATAACATCATCGTCGTATTGTATATTCACCATCAATTTTATACTACGCGCTTTTCTCTTTATACGTCACAACGATATACAATTATATGTCCGTCCGGATGATTTGACCGTCCATCTAAAGAAAGCCGAATTTGCTGTTTGTGCAAGCCTCGGAAGAAGAAGAATAAGAAGAAGCTTAAATCAGATGTATAAAAAGTGTGGATGTGTGATAAAAGAATAGTAGTAGTATTATTATTATTATTATTATGCCGGGCCTCGTGGCTTTTGGCCGGCGTTGGCGCGTTGGAAGTGACGATCTCTACGTGCCCAGCTTTTTCCTCGTCACCATCCACTTTGCACAGTAAGCTCTCAGCTTTTTTTTATTTAGCTTTATCTCTCTGTTATTCAATACCTATATATCTTTATCTATCTATCTCTATCTCTTTCTCTATCATTGCTCTCTGTCTATTTTGTTATCGTCTCGCCTCTCTTCTTTCGCGGTCAATGTTCTGTTGCTGATATATGTCGGTCTTGGTGGTATATGCTCCGAAATTTTTTAAATACCCAGTGGTCGGAGCTGTAACGCCAGGATGCTGTATACACCATTTCACACTTATAACCATAACATTTAATTCTCTCTCAGCTGTGCTGTGTTTTTTGAGGTTATGAACCTATGGCGGGCTTATATAGGGTGTTATATTATGTATAGTTATACAAGCATTATATAGCCGGTGTGGGTGTTATTGTTTACGTTTTTTTTTGCTCCACATTACAGGTATGTGGTGATTGTTATTTACAAAAAAAATTTAAGCTGTATAATTATAAGAAAGTATTTTTATCATATTGTAAATACTCTGTGTTTGTTTTATTTATTTTTTTATTGTAGAATAAATTAAATGTTAGCAGTAATTGTTTCTTTGTTTTTACTGTTTAAATAGTAATTTTATAGGTACGTCAATTGTTGAATTACAAGGATTTTTTTAGCAATAGCAGTATAATCATCGCGTGATATTACAGTAATTTTCAATGTCGAGAAATACACTCGATAATTTTGTACTTATAGATATATACTTATACGTATGCGGTTACGCAAAAGATCGCGAACATCATGTGTGTTGTAACGTAAGTATATATGTATATATATATATATACATATATATAGATGTAATTTGTTTGCATTTCGCACGTGTTTGTGTTAACGTCACAATACAGACTACAGAGAATCAATTTAAACTCGTGATTATTTGTAATGCAATCGAAAACTATCCGAAAGTTAAATTTGATCTAATAATTAAATTAAACTATAAACGTCAAAATTTACATAGAAAATAAATTTAGATGAAATTTAAGTTTTAATCAAATTTAATAAGTAGGTATATGACTGTAGATCAATGTGAATACACATAAGATAAACAAAAATCGATTACTTAAAATATACACATACATATATAAAGCTGAGATCGTTGTGAAAGGTTATCAACTCTGTATTCTGTAATATACTCGTTCTCAAGTTGAATAGAGTAAAACTATACAACCTCTCTCTCTCTCTCTCTCTCTCTCTCTCTCTCTCTCTCTCTCTCTCTCTCTCTCCTCTCTCTCTCTCTCTCTCTCTCTCTCTCTCTCTCTCTCTCTCTCTCTCTCTCTCTCTCTCTCTAAGAGCTTTTCTTTATTTTATCCAAGAAAGAAAAAGATGATTGCCAAGACGCCATCATAGCTCTCAAAGAAGAGCCTCGTCTCTATGGACCTCTTGAAACTCATCACTACCCCTTTTCATACTTTTCACTCAACCCCCCCACTTTCTTTTTTTTATTTACTTTATTGTTTACCTTAAACACGCGATGATGATTAAAAAGAAGAGAAATAAAAAAAAGTTTGTTTTTCAATTTTTTCTTTTACTACTTGTTATTAATAAAAAAAATTCATTTTTTTTTTTACTTTTTTTAAAGAAAACACAAAGTGTTAGAAATTTTAATTGTAAATACGCTTTAGAAGAAAATTTTAAGATTAAATAACGTTTTGTATCAACTTTCTTCAAAGCATATAGACACTTTATCTTATTAATTATTATCCATTCAAGTATAATTTTATCATACCAGTTGTTCAAATAAAAAAAAGCTTGACTTTTAATTTCACCAACAGATTTATTTAAAAAAAAAAGTAAGCAAAGTAATTACAACTCAAAAAGCTCAAATTTTATGTTTTTATCAAAAAAGAAAATTAATCAAACTTTTAGAAATTCTTCAAGTGTCCAAAAAACTTTGTACATACATGTACATGCCAGTGGTTATGTCTTAAAACTTAAAATTAGGACAAACAGGTCGTTAGAGGTACGATATTGCCCGCGTAAGTACACAGTGAAATTATAATTGCGGCTAAAGGAGAAGGAGAAGGAGTGGGCTAAAACGTGATGTGTTATGGTATAAAGAGAGACAAGATGAAAGGGGGATCGTCTTTGGAGAAGTCTTTGAGTTTCAAGACCCTAAGGGAAAATGTGCTTTAAACACACAGCTGTTTCTTCTTGCATAATCGCTTATATGATTTTTTTCTGGTCATCAACTATTTCTCAACAATTTTTTTTTTTTTTTTTTTTTGTATGCTTTAATCACACCTTATGTATAGCATTAACTTTGATTTTCATAGTGAAAAACTTTTAACGAGGTCCAGTGTCGTCTTTTGAATTAATGTAAACTCGTTTCACGACTATATGTATGAGTTTGAATTTAAAGGTACAAAAGTTTATGGTAATGTGTTGCAATTGGCTTTTTTTCATCAAACTTACAAACTGACTAATAGCTTTTTTTCTTGGTTTGTTTTATTCATGTACTTAACAATTTACGCATTAAAAATTGAAATTTTTTTTTTTATTAAATCTTAAAAGCCATCTCTTTAATTTTCTAATTTACAACAAAAACTTATTTTATACTTAAATTTTTCAAAATTTCATATTGTTACAAATCTAAAAAAAAACTTCAACATTACCATTACAAAAAATTTTATCATTTCTATTCCAATAATCCCATAAAAAAAAACCTATACCCAGTAGCATACATAAATCATCAAATTAAAGAAGTAACCTCCACCCCATCTTCATTTTCCCTCGACCTAACAACACAACACAACGCCAGAAAATGTATAACTCACAGCCATCCATCCGTATTCCTATATCCAAAGCATAAAACATTAACGCGTTATACGCGACATCAGTCTTTCTCTCTTGAAAAAGTATTATAGTGTTGGAACTTGGGTCGCCAGGCAGATGTGTATAGGTACGCGCGTAGATAGAGAAAGAGAGGGGCTGCTACGTTTATGTCGATCGTATAAATTTTCTTCCCTCGTACTCACGAAACATTGTCATATATAGGTACAGGAACGAGAGAGAGAGAGAGAGAGAGAGAGAGAGAGAGAGAGAGAGAAAACTTGGGAGTTCTCTTGCATCTTGAATGTGCAAAAGGGGGTCCATCGACTCGATCAGGCTTTTTTCCCCTCCCCTCCTACAACTACCTACTACAACTCACCCTTGAGGAATCTCGAATGACCCTCGGGCTTTATTCTCCTTCGTGTCTCGTAGTTTCGTGTTCCGTCGTCATCGCTTTCTCTCTGCGTATGTTTCCGGCACTATATACGAGTATTGTATACTGTGAGGGAATTTAAAAAGGAATCGGAAGAATATTTTTTTATTTTTTTTTTACGTAGGAAATATTATTTTTTATTATTTTTTTTTTTATTTTTAAGGATGCTGTCTCTATTGTTGGATTTATGAGATGAGATGAGAGATTTTATTGTTATTGTTTGTTCTGAATTGTATAAAGTAAAATTTTGGTTGAAATGTTTTATAATAATTAGACGGAGAATTTAAGTAATTAAAGTCGAATTCTTACGAAACTATGCAGACTGTATTTAAACTTCAAAATTTAAATGGTAATGTAGAAAGAGTGAAATGACAGAGATTTATAAATTAAAGAAAAGTCACTATCAAAAATTTCACAATAATGGTAAATAGTAAATTAAAAAATAGGTTTTTTTAAATTAAAATTTCTTAAACATACCTATATTTTAATTTAAACCAGTAAAATAATTTTGACACGTAAATAATATTTTGACGTAAAAATAAAATTTTTTTTTGAAACAAGCACATACATTTACCATTTACGAGTGAGTGAGATAGAAGATACATCGTCCTACTTTTGCCAGAACATTTATTTTGTGTGCAATGTGCTTGCACGTCAACCGTTTTTCAGGATATTTCTGAAAACTATATATATAGTATAAAACTGCGATCATGAAAATATCCATAATTCTTATAGGCAGATAACATCATACGCTTATCACTATTATTAATTTTTATTTTAACTCGTAACTCATAAAACACTCCCTCTAATAAAAAAAAATATTTTTCAAAAATTCTCTTAAAATATTTATAATATAATATACATAGATATCAACAACAATTAATTCTTATGCTTAAAATTATATCAAAATAATATAACTTGAAGTAATTTCAACTAAAACATTAAACCCACACGCATACATCAATTTCAAACATACGAACAATCACACCAACATACCTATATACATCCATTCCAATCTCATCATCATACAATCCACATCACACATTCAAAACTACCCATTCTCATTTAGACAAGTTGAACCTCATCGCCCCCAGAGCACACAGTTAGCCATTCCTCATAATACACCTTTCCTCCTCTCAATATCATCCCTTTCCCTCCTATTCTTCGAATCCCATTTCATTCAAAATCCCAAGACGAGTTTTATCAAAAGACATCGTTGGAACACATATACAGTACCTGTACGAACAATACCAGAGGAACCCAAGAATCGCAAAAACTTGAAAGACTCCAGGGGAGTATATTATAGCCGAGTATATATAATAAGAAAGGGCCAACGTCCTCACTTGCGTGTAAGTATACATAAAGGGGTCTAAGCTCGCGGCGACCCTTCCTTCTTTTCATATATATATATATAATATAAAGGCCGGCTGCGGTGGGCGTGCGGAAAAGAGAATTGAACAAAAAAAAAAAAAAAGGCCCTCGGACGTAGCGTACAGGTGCGCACTGTCGTGTATCTCATAAGCGAAGGAAGTAAAAAAAAAAGGGAGAGAACTGGAGGGAGTGAAGGTATATATACATACATAGGGTGGAATAAAAAAAGGGGGAACGTGTCGACCTCGGTCCTCGTTGTAACCGCGAAAAGAGAAAAAAAAAAGAAGAAGGACCGTATATCGATCCTGTTGGTGTAAATATCTTTGCCAGCTGCAATTTTTCTTGTATATATAGTAGTAAATGCTTGATGAAATTTTAGGTGGATTTTAACGAAGTTGAAAGAGACAAAGTAGAATAAGTAAGATATCGTCACCGATAAATAAAATTCTGTCATTCACCTAATTTTTAGGGAATAGATATTATATAGTTATGTCATATACATGTACAGGTCAAATGCAAATTTTATGATACATTGAAGCATACACACACACATCAAGTATTCTCACATAAGTATATAATATGTAAATTAAATTGAAATTACATTTCAACAACATTACTGGACTAACGCGTTGCAAAATTTAGCTATATACCAACCAGAAATTCATTCTAGTCCAGCTTAGCTTATTATTCTATAGAGTAAGGAACATTGTAATACGATTGTACGAGTAATCGTATTAGAGGCGGGTACCTATATACGTGTAGCTTACTACTGCGTTATTAACGCGTAAGGTTAGATGACATCTGCTACTGTATATAATATAATGTGGGGCCTTAGGTATTAACGGTTGGACTAAGGGGCCCACTGACTTTTCGAGTAGACTACATATGTACCTACGTTACTTTTTTTTTTCTTATATTTTTTATTGTTAAGGGGTCCTTGTGTGTTCATGCTCGTAAAATTATCGTAGGGTTGAACTTTGTTCGATATGCCACGTGACTTATTACATGTGCTTTTACATAGATATATATAGTTAATTATAATGTGACATAGAATACTATATACAATCGCGGAATGTCGAGGTACGTAAAAGTTTATAACGCAGTATGTGTTAATGTAGCTATATGTTGCTATTGTCATCAAGTAATAGTACAAAGACCCACTATGAGCTTCCAATATTTGTCACAAGTATAATGGCTTTTGTCCTATTGGGTATACATATATATGAGAAGAGAGAAGCTGTATGTGTATGTTCTGTCGACGTTTCCAATATCTCTCAGTTTTCCCTTATGTATATATAGGAAGCAATTGCAAATATATACCTATACCTACGTGGTGCTTCGTAATTGACAGACGAGAATATTATGTGGAAGATATCGTGACGATATAATAGTATTTTAGTGTATATAGTGTATGGTATTTAAGAAGAAAATTTATTGTTAATGATGGAAATTGAAAGATCAAAATTACTGTAAAAAAATGTAAAGTGATAAAAAAAAAAAACAAAATACTCGGTCATTCATCAGTAATCGTTTCTTCTCGTAAAAACATATTCACCATCACCATCATCACCATCTTCATCATCGCAGTTTTTGTTTTCGTTCATTTCTCAGATGGAGCAGAAATAGTATAAGTCGGCTTCGGACATAAACGAATTTATTCCCAGCGGCCCCATTTACGAATGAACTATATCTTTCTCTTCTTCTTCTTCTTCTTGTTTCTCTTCTTCTTCTTCTTCTTTTTTTTGTTCTTCTTTTTACTTGACGTTTTTATTGTTTAATTTTCTTTTTTTTTTTTGGCTTAATAACGTCAGTACAGTATAGAGGTTTAAATTTGTATAGAATCTCGTTGACGTAAAAATTAAGAATTTAATAAAAAAATGTCGTAATATTGCAGCAAAGATATTAAAAAAATCTTTAAGAACAGAACCTCTTTATCCAGTAAAATCTGTTTAATATCCTACAATAACATATTTTTTAATCAATAAAAAATTTTATTATAAAAATTTCGTTTGATACACAATATAAAAATATATTAATAACCAATAAAAAATAGAAATCAATAAAAGTACATATCAAAGTATAAAAATCAAGTATCATCCAAAAACTTTTTTTTCCAGTCAAAAAGCAAGCCGCTTATATTATATACCAAAATAATTTTTATCCTACACTCGATATATAGCTGAATTCCACCCCTCGAGCAAAAAACCAGGCCGGTATATAAAAAAAAAAGAAGGGGGAGACTTATATACCATTCGTATGATTTGAACTTGAAAAGTCGCGTATACACATCGACCCTTCATCCAAGGCCTAATTAGTGCACGTGATCGCGATGCCTACTGTACCATATACTATATATAGGAGGCGTCAAATCAACACCACAGGACGTCTTGAAAATATATAAGAGAGAGAAATTTTTAACTGTGAGAATAACTACCCTCTAGGAATCAATAGTCATATACACACACACGTGCTTATGATAAAAGGGAAGGGAAAAAAGTAGTCGAGAAAATAACGATGGGCAAATGAAAAAATACGTAAACTTTCACTTGCTTTTGCTACAAAAGAGAGAGAGAAAGATAGAATGAAGAATGAGCTTTGATGATTTGAACTGTTTTTCTTGGCTCGCGCTTACTCGAGCAAGCAAATAACCGAGCCGTAACTTCTTATGTAGGTATATATTTTATACAAATTCGTAATAGCGGATATATTTATGTATAGAGCTATATTTTAGTGGTGTTGCGTGTGTAAGACTTTGAAAAATTGCAAGAGTATGTTGATGTGAAAATTTGATAGAGTTTATTTTTATTACGACATCGGCGATAATTAATAATAATAGCATGTCTCATATGTATACATGAGACATCGGTCGATTTTTATCAAATTAAAAATAATGTGTTATAATAATGTCTAATCTGCAATAATAGCGCGTGACAAATTTATTCGGACGAGTTCAATTAAGTATAATTTCTCTCTTCTCTGTCTATATCTACGTGCGTGAGGAGCGAGTGAACCGATAAGCAAGTCCGAGTTTCAGATACATATATAGCCTTTTGGTTTTAATTAAAAGCAGCCTGCTCTCTCTCTCTCTCTCTATCTCTGTGAATGGTATATAAGGTGTTCACCAGTCTGACACTGTCCTCAGTTCCTCTTCACTCCCTCCTCCCCTGCCTACTCTTTGTTTCTAATTACTACCGTAGCGCATCGTAGTCGCTCAAGCTTCCACTGCGGCAATTAAATACCGAGTACGAAATACTATATACCTACATTATAATGTAGCTGAACGTTGCTCACGTATTGAATTTAGAGATCTCTAGTTGATTTTCAGTACAAAACGATTGTATATTATGTAGATGAAAGTTTGTTACTCTCTTTCTCTCTTGAATAAACGATGCGCCTGTTGCGTTTGAAATAGCCTTCTTCTTTATATATACTATATTCTATATACAAACTTTGGAAGCTATGTACGATGATGCAAGACTTTTTTTTTTTTAAACATCGATTATATTGTGTTGTGTTACTGGTATATAGGAAGTTTTGTTTTTTTTATAAAGGGATTATAGGTCAATTTTTTTCTTTTTATTATTTTTTTGCGCGTGAGTAAAAGAGTTGTTAAAAGACTTGGTTAAAAGGCGAGTTCCTTTTTTTTTATTTGTACTTTTTTTTGGGTGTGTTCTGGTGGTATAGGTCGAGTGCTTTGAAGTTTTTGAAAGGAATTTCTTTTTTTTCTTTTTTTTATTTTATTTTTGCTTGTGTAATGTTTGTGAAGGAAATTTCGTTAGTTATAAAAAAAAGGTTGATGTTGAAAGAGATTTTTTTTTTCAGGAGTTTATTACTTGAATCAGATTGCATATAATTTTTTAAGTAAATTCAAAGCACACTACTGTGTCATGCTTAAATTATTTGCTGCAACAAGACTGACTTTTGATCTTGTATTTTTTTTTTTTTTATAATAACTCTTGGTTTTGAATACGGATTTTATTATTTTAAATAAAAATATCAAATCAATTAAAGATACCAATCACAACAGATAAACATATTTAGTAATATAATAATACATTTGTTTCAAATTAATTAAAATAAAATTGCTTACTACGTATAATCTGATTCGTAAAAGACATTTGAATCCAAATGTTTAACATTGGATTGCATTAAAGAGTTAAAGATATAGATACTTGAGAATCAAATTGGTTATCTTTAGCCAAGCTTGCGATTCATACTAAAATATCTTTTAATTGCATTTGCATAACTTAAAGTAGTCTGGCATTATATTCGTTTCACAGGCCAATAAGCCCACTTGAACTTTGGTAATCAATGAATGTATTTTACAATCCAAATGGATTAAATCAATAATAAGCTTTTATTCAGCTCTACATACTATACGTATTTTTTTCTCTTTTTTTATATATATTTATATCATATCGCGAATATTCTATTTTTAATGTTATCAATATAATTTATTTAATTGTTTCATATTTATACGATTCGTTTATGCGATATACAACGTATAGATCCGTTTTTGATTATTCAATTTTGATATACACGAATATCAGATTACCCGATGTTCACGAGTAACTTAAGCATATGCTACGATAAATTTTGGTTCATTTTTCATGCTTTTAAAAATTATGTAACGCAACGCCTTAGCAAGTCGACTAAATGTGTGTAAAAAAATAGACGTGCTTTGTTTTCAGCATTGATTTATAAATGTATACACTGATGAGAGAAATTTTTTATAATAACAAATTAGTGTTTGATATTTTATACTTAACATAAAAAAAAAAATTTCGCTTACCTATATTTTATCAGCAAAATGTACAAACTTGAAAAAAAAACTGAAAGATAAAGGTAACAGGCCAAGAGCTTTTAAATAGCAATGCTATTTACATCTCTTTCTATATATATATATAGCACTAAATTCATGCATTTATTAAACCTGGTACTGTAAGCATTTCAATGTGTATAGTTCAGTTCATATACCAAAATTCCATTTTAATTTTGTAAACATCAGCAGAATTATGTTCTCCATGTTGTATATTGACGTAAGAACTTTTATCATATTGCAAAGCTGCTTCGCTCGTTAATTTTACAAACATTAGGTATAGCCGTTGTAAATCAACACTTGAAATTGAGATTTTAATTAAGCTTTATAGTTAGCGGCTTAAAATTTATATTAACAGCACATTTTGTGTTTAATTTTTTTTTTTTTTTTTTTTTGAAAATACAATTTTTATAATTAAATTTGCATCTAATAAAATAAATGCAATTATTTATTCATCAAAAATTTTCCATCAAATTTAATTTTAATTATATCAAAACATTAAATTTTAATTGCCTATAATTTGACCTTTACAAATTTCCCGTGTCTAATCGACTTTTCATAATTAATCGTAGCAAAATCCAGTTCGTATATACATATATACGTATTAAGACTTACCTACAAATCAAATTCAAACTATAATTAACACACCCAAATATATCCAATCAATCGTATATAATTTTCAGTACCAAATGCGATTCAGTCTCAAAACCTCTATATAAACCCATAAAAAATAAATAAAAACAAAAATTTAATAAAAAAAAAAAAAATTTAAATCCAATATCTCATCTGAATACCATCTATTCAATATTTAAAACTAAAACCTGTATATATTCACTATCGCAAGAAAGAAGAGAAAGAGCAGTAGAGCTCGTGATTTTTCAAGAGTCTCATTGCGTAACCATACAGAGAGCTTTCCAGAGTATAGCCCTCGTTAAAAAATCTACTAAACCAAATGCAATGCATTTCGCGCTGAAGAACATATATAGATATATACCTATACCAGATAAGGTACAGTCGTTGAAATTTCATGCATATAAGCGTGTGATATGTGCTGTATGATAACTTATATATACGTTGCAGTATACATATACATACACACAAGTAGAAATTGCGTTGCTGAAAATGTAGGTCGAGAAATATATATACTATACGGTATATAGTATAAGTATGGAAGCGACGGGTTAGCCAAAGTTTTCGATTTATACGTTTTCTCTTTCTCTCTAAAAAAAGAGTTGAGGGTTTTGAGTAAAAAGAGAGGAAGGAAGGAAAGAGGGAAAGTTTAACGATGCGAGAGCCAATGGGTTATACGGCGTAAGATATTTTTGTACGGTTGTAAAGTATATATATATGTGTCGAGGGAAAATAAAGAAAAAGAGAGAGAAAGAGAGAGAAAAGCATTTAAGCTATTTTGACTTTAGGCTTTTGTGTGTTTGGGATATTGGGTTGCTATAGTGGCTCTGTGTGTGTGTATGTTTGGTATATCAAGACTAAACAATGACCCACGAGTGTGTGTGTGTGTGTGTGTGTGTGTGTGTTGAGTCAGTGTTCCTAATCTGCCTGACACAATATGTATGTATAGGATTTATTAGATGATTAGTTAGTCAAATAAACGTAACTTTGATTAACTCTATTAGTACAGATTAGATGAGAAAAAAAAGAAATTAATTTTTTTAATTCGATTGTCTTCTTATTCAATTAGAATAATAAATCTTAATAATCTTTGAACTTTTTGGATAATAAATTATTAAATACATATGTTTATTTTGCTACCAACTATCTTTCAAATTGTAAATATTCTTCTGTTTTACATGTTTAAAAAAAAAAAATAATAAAAAGATACATGTATTCCGTTAGAAAGTGTACAAACTTACAAAATAAATACAACAAACTCAACGTTAAGCCAAGCAGCTTTAGAATCTGATTTAAAAACACAACCGATAGTCTCACTCGGCTACTCGAATTTCCACGTTTCTCCTTTTTTTCTTCTATTCAAGCGAAAGCTCGAAGCTTTTCACACCGAAGAAAAATAGCTAGTAGATTTTTAAATGCGAGTATTTATTTACTTTACTCGATTTTTAGTTTAATCCTTTTTTAGTAAATATATAAATTATAATGATACATTTGAAATGAAAAAATAATTAAACACTAATTTCTTATATCTTTTAATTTATTTTAAGTATCACATACAGGAAATATAATTTTTTTTATGTATAACAAGAACAACAAAAATAGCGGAAATTAAAGTAAATTTATATAACGATATATGTATAAATAAAAAAATCACATAAAACTTTGATAAATCTACTTTCGCTAGAAATAAAATTATTGTGGCATACATATATCGCGTTTACATCGATTACAGCACGTGTAAGCATAGCACGTGTTCACGCCTGGTAGGATTTATAATAAAAAAAAATCCTATATGTATATAACCCATAACATCTACGTCGAGTGACGTATTCCGTAACCTTCCCATTACTTCAATTTCTTCTTACTAAAGCGTGACTCCTCTCTAAGCCACCAATAATACAAAGACTTGGGTTTATTATCCGCATCTTTTTTTCTTTCTTTCTTTTTCGTTGCTTTTAGTTCGAGACTGTACCTACTTTATTTTTCCGGTTCTTCTCCCCTTTGTCTTTTCTCTTTCTGCATCTTAACGATCCTTTCTTTTTCTTCTACTCTACTATAATAAAATATAGATACCAACTTTTGAAACTTCATGTTGTAGTTTCGATTTTTACATAAAAGAACGAGTTTGCCAAGTTTGTTTGTTTTTTTTCTTCCTTCAGAATTGAAAATTGATTTATTGTAATGATGTCTATATAAGGGTGAATAAAATTATAATTCTTAACGACCAAAATTTGTCACAACTTTAAAAATTTCAAATTTTTAAAAACAAACTTTCCATAAATATTATTATTTAAAATTAATCGATTATATCAAACATCAATTTAATAAATTTTCACAAAACACAAAAACAAAGACCTATATAACGTCAATCATGAATAGATTAGTCTTTAATCTCCCTTATATATA
>JAPYZE010000897.1:0-28859 GCA_030522805.1 Leptomastidea abnormis
CGACCAAGCATAGTTTAAAATTTCGTTGGTAATTTCACTTGCATTATTTTTCGTAAAAGATATTAGAAGACATCGAGGACGAGGTGATGTCGGTGATAACCCAATAATAAAATTTAAATATTTTTGCATTTCGTTAACAGTTTTGTTAGTATTAGTGATTTTATCTAATTCAAAATCTAATATTAGAAAAATTGAATCTTCATTTGAACTATTAGTCAAACCTGATTGATGATCAGTATTTACGATGTCCACAGCAATTATTGGAATTTCTTGAACACATTGATAAATATTTTCCTCTAAAATATTACTGATATTTTCTTTTCTTAAATGCACGATCTGTTTTAATCGAGTATCTTGGTTAATCGAATTGGTAATTGTGATCAACGATTGATCTATCGTTGCACTCAACGCATTTTTCCAAAGTATGATGAAAATTAAAATATTATTTAGCGTTAACATGGTAGCTTAATTTTTTTTCTTTATTCAAAGGCAAAATTAGCTTTTATTAATCTAATACGAAGACGAAAACAGTCACTTCTGCAATTAGTGAAAAAAAGTTTCAACACAATTTTGACAGTATTGCTTCAGTGCAGAAATATTTTGAGAGAAACGAGAAAGTATCATATTCGCGATTCGAAAGCGACTAAATCCAAAGTCAGTAGGCTAGTATATTTATTACTTGTTGCAATAGTAAACTCTCAATCAAGTAATGGATATTCCAACTAATCTAAGTATTAGATATTTTTAAACTTTGCACGAAAATGAAAACATGCAACAATTTTTATCAATATCGTATATATGTATGAGTTAATTTAAAAAAAAACATTTCATGCCAGTATGGAAAAAAGATGGACCTTTTACATTAGTAATAGCATACAAGAAATATTTCTCCTTTCTTATACGTTTTATTAAAAAAAAGAATGTTAAGTAGTATTTCATTTACTAATAATAAAAAGTAGTACTTTTACTTTCAATTAAAATTTTTCTTCGGCTTCAGATTCAGAAATAAATTCCAGAGTTCTTGTTGAAAAATCAGATTTCAAATAAGCTTATTTGTTAAACGTACGCAAACAGTGATTTATTTAAATTTCTATTTAAAGAAATTATTCGAATACTGGGTTATTTATACACTACGATAAATATTAACTTCTCACACATTTATTTTCATGTTCTTGAAAATCATAACTTTTTTTAGATTTTTTAACAATTTCATATACTAATGATGAATCTAACTAGAAAATTTTTGTACAGTCAAAAAATAAAACTAACTTTTAAAAAATCAACATCATTTGATTTTATTTTACAAACACGTCTTGTTTATCTACTACTTGAAAAGAAAATGCAAAAAAATGAATAAAAGCTATACATATATTTAGTTTTCCAATGTTTAATCAATATTGTAAACAATTTCATTTTAATATTACTGACTTAAAATAAAAACGTTTACTAACGATATGACTAGATGTTTGAAATCGATCGCACTTTAAAACAAACGAGTAGGTTAAAATTTATATTTAATGCCAAGCTCAATGTTGTAGACCATATAAATAATATTAAAATGTGAGTAGCATAAATATACTTATTGATTCTTCATAAAGAAAATTTTAGAATCTAAAAATATTTTTTTTTTTAACAATTAGAGGCATGTTTTGATGTAAAGAATTTGAATATTTAAATCATAATTTTTTTTATTTATCCAGTTTGTAAATATATGTATGTACGTCCGTATGCAAGTAATGTTCTGAAAAAGTAATTTCCTATTCCAACTATCTAACTAAATCAAAAGCATACCTCAAAATTAATTTTTTTTTTAACCATATATAACAGCTTCTTTTTGTGGAATGGTGTTTACATAAATCGACGCCTCAAATGACGAATAGCAAAACTCGTGCTGAAACGAATATTAGAACATCTTAATTATATGTTGATCAAAGATCTACTTTTTACCAAAAAGGTTACAAAAAGTATTTAGAAATTTTAGTTAATGAAGAAACATTAAAATGTGCATACTCATAAGCTACGATAATTTTTAAAACATAAAAACATTTATTTTTTATGAATCAAAAATTAAAAAAAAATTTAAGGATTATCAAAATGTCTTCAATTTTGACGATTAAAAAAATGAATCGGAACCAAAAGAACCGGTAGTGAATGATATTTAGATGATAATTATAAATTGATACCTTTTTTGCACTCTATTTAACGCATTTCGGTTAAGACTCGTGAACAACTTGGAATAAACAGTGAAAGCATCGGGAATCGAACCCACAACATGTGGATTACGAAGCCTATACTCTACTGACCAAGCTATATTAAGATCTCATAAAATAAAGTTTAAATGTCGTTAAAAAAAGGAAGAAAATATTGCAATGGAATAAAACAAGTTAAGCATACATTGCAGGAAAGTAAAAAAAAAAAAAGTAATTATAAAAATTAAATAAGAGGAGTCCTTAATATCCAACTTTTTTTAAGCAGTCAAATAACAATTATTTTACTCGTTTGTTTGGCGACGCTTTTCTTTTTTTCATTTGCAAATCGAAAGAAAAGAGAATCTCTTTTCTTTCTTCTTCTTCTTCTTCTATTACTGGCCTGCAATTTAGCTGCTTGCCATACTCTTTTCTTTCAATTTGCAACTGCAAAAAAAAGAAAAGAGTTTTGCCAAACAAGCGAGTAAAATAATTGTTATTTGATTGCTTAGTCCACGATAAATTCATTTTATCTTTAGACTTACACCAGTGGTTTTTTGAAGTCTGTATTACGTCGAATGATTGCTGCTCACGTTATTTCGAAAATTAAAACTCATTTATAAAAACTTTTTTATTATAATGCTTAATTATTTCAATAAGAAATGCTAAAATCGATACTTTAAAACCCACAAATAATAGTAGAATCAATTGCCATAAAAATATATTTTTGGTAACATCTCGTTGATTATCAGAATTTATAACATCTTTCCGTGTTTTTCCTTTGAGCCAAATTGATTGTTTGATTCCAGATTCCGAAATATATTGGAGAGTTTTTTGAAATTTTTTAAAAAATGGAAATCCTTTTTCCAGTACCAGAAGCGATTTGTCGTTGGTAAAAACGGGCTGAGCAATTTTTAAAACAGGTCTATTTTGTATGCTGACATATTTTTGTGTAATTAATTTAGCGTAATAAGAAGTTGCGAGACACACACAGTCAAAAGTGTTTGTCAAAATTTTCAAGCAAATATTAGTATCATTTATAACAGCGTATCTGTTATTCTCACTGTGCAGATATTTATTTTCATTTACTAAGACTCTTTCGAAAGCTTCATTTATGTAAACTTTCATTTGAGATTTATCAATGTCTTCTAAGGTTTCATAATTAATTTCTTTCTCCTCCAATTCTGTTTCCGTAAACACCGAATAAAAACGTGAAGAGTAAAAAAGTGAAATAAGCATAATACTGCCAACAAATAATTTGTCTGCTAAACTTTTATAAGGCATACGTGATGGTATTCCAAAAAGTATTTTTAAAATGTAAAATAAATTTAATTTTGCTTTATGTGATTTGTAACGATTTGCAATCACGACGTAAAAGGTTACGATGATCGGATAAATTGAAAAATAAATCAGTACTTCTGTTGGGAAATGTAACGTGTTACTTTTTCGTATCGGCACTATAGCCACTGCGTTATCAAAATCTTCTCTTGGATCTAATGTTAGACCGTATGATGATCGATCCAAACCATAAAAACGACTCATAGACCATAATATAGTGCAAAAACTAATTTCGTGTCTCAATAATTTTTTCATGGCATATTTAAAATAATCATTGTAAGTTTTTTGGGAACCATCAAAAATATCATATTTTAGTGAAAAATTCAATTTTTGTATTGCAACAAAAAGAGCAGGATAATATGTTTCCATAATATTAATTTTAATGTTTCCATTTTTATCAACCTGAAAAGCTTTATGATGACCTATATAGTCGAATAAGGATACGATTAATGGGTAACCATTAATGTTACGTAATTTATCCGGAAAAATTTCAGTGTTGATACTAAAAAATATTTTTTCATACACATTATTAAATGGATCGTAATAATAAACAATAAGTTGATTTTCTTTGTTCTGTGACTGTAATGTAAAAAGTTTGTTTTGATTTTTACTTTTACTTTGTTTGATTTTTACAATCGTGAAATCCACAAACTTTTTAGTCCACGAATATTTTAAAATTTTATAAATGTTAAAGTCCGTGTCATTTTGAGTTGTCAACAATACCAAACATTGAGGTCGCATCAATATAGGTGATAGTTCAACGATAAAATTTATATAATTGTAAAATTGAACGATACTTTTGTTGATGCTTACAATATCACTATCAATAAACCAAATCCAAAGTGAACTATCTGGTTCAATATTAGTGTATTCTGATTTATTGAAATTTATATTTATATTCAAAGAAATCGTTGGAATATCGAGTTGCAAACTGTGGTACACATCATTATCTTCTGCAACATTTACTTTTGTATTATTTTTCAAAACTATTGTCTGCTTTTTATTAGATTTTTTAACATGATGCTTTATAGCTGCTATCAAAGATGAATCTAATTGTAAACTTGCTGCGTAATAAAATAATAAGATTAAAACTAAAATTTTATAAAAGAGTAACATTATTAAACTTTTATTTACAAAGACGTCAAGTTTGATCACTGCTTTAAAAGCAACTGAGAAAAACTGGAGTATAAATAAAATTAAACTACTTACTTGCTATTTTTTAACGACTTTTTTTCCGATTCGTAAGTCATTTTTTCTCTTTATTTGTTTATTTATTTTTTTTTATTACAAATTATTCTAACTGGTTATTTATTATTATTATTATTATATTTTACTCGTTTTAGATACATTAAATACTGACATAAAATAGGTGAAGGAGTTTATGGTGAAATATTTTTGTATGCAAAAGATTGGTCATTTTTACGTAACTTTTAATTTTTTTTATAGTTCTGGGGTTGAACATGTATGATTTTATTGAAAAGTTTAACGAAATTGGGCAAAAAATCTTAGAGGCTGGTTTGCCAAAATTATGGAAAACTCGAATATATAATCGATTACGACAAAATCAAACTGTAGTAGTTAATACTGTTGCGAAAAGCTTATTAAAATCATCTTCAAGCCTTTCAACTAAATGGATACTCATTTACTTCGCCGTATGCTTTTCTTTATCAGTATTGGTTTTCATAATTAGAAGTTATATCTAACATAACTAAACCAAAGTTTTTCTTTAAGTGTTTTAAAAATTAATATTTATAATGTTTGATAAAGTTTTGAAATCTTACTTGACTCTTACAGTTTGAAATTTTATTTTGTAACATCGAATTACAAAATTATTTGTATACCATTATTTTAAATATTAGATACATTTTTTAAAACAGCGTGCGATAAGATAGTCTTTTCAAGTACGTATTCCAGGTGTGAAGCATACTTTTTTTAATAGAACTTAGCGTTTTTTACATTTTGCTCATGATGAACAAATTTTTTTTTCGAACACGTTTATGTATAAGATCTTCTCAATACTTGTTTTGAAAAGTAGTATTTGTAACTCGTGTAACTTTTACACTTGCTGAAAAACAATTACAAAGGCTATCAATAAATTAATTCTGTACACCTGCAAATTGTAACCGTTTTGAAATAAAAGTAATTACCACAAAATTACCTAATGCATTCTTTAATATAGTATCTAAATTATTTTCTTAAATAATGATATTCTTAACATTCCTTTTAATTATTATTAATAAATTTATATCCATGCTTAAAGCCATGTATAAAATATTCTCATTATATTGTACTTCTTGTTGATTGAATTATTATTTTAATAACATATAAGCTTCTAAATTAAAGATAATTTCATTAACTAGTGTGATATACATTTTAAAAATTTACTTATTACAAAAGTTCTTGAGGTAAATCCAAAAGAAGCGCAGCGTAGAAAATGTTAAGCTTATAAAATCCTTTATTTCGGAAAGGAAAGCCTTTTCAAATGAATCAAAAGTGCTTATTAAGATATCTGAGCAAATATTGATTTTATTTATTTTAACAAAACTAGAATTAATACTTTTTAAGTACTTATTTTTATTAGTAAAAATTAAAAAAAAAAAATGCTAAATTGCAGTAAATATAATTTGTGTTTTTATTTATCAATATATTCTAAGGTTTCATAAGAAAATGTTCTTTTTGCTAATTTAATTTCCTTAAAAATAAAAATAGAATAAAAACATGTAAAATAACAGAATGATATTAAGATAAAACATGTTATCAAGATTTTATCTGATAAATTTTGGTAAGTAATACGTGGTGACGATATTCCAAAAAATATTTTTAGAATACTAAATAATAAATTTATTTTTGTTTCCAAGTTTTTACATAATTTACATTTATAACATAGAGTGTAATAACAAACGGATAGATTAAAAAACGAGAGCTACTATGTCATGAAAATCTTCTCTTGTATCGAATATTAAACGATATGACGATTCAATAAGTACATAAAAATGACTCATAGATCAAAAAATAGTGCAAAAACTAATTTCATATTATAATAAATTTTCCATTCACTGACACATAAGTAAAATATACAACAAACTACATAAAATTTGATACATTTATTTTAGTATACATCGAAGTTTTTATTCAATTTTTTTAACTAAACAAATACTTGCTTTGGAAATTATTAAGTCTCTTTTTTTTAAATTATGGACCGAAAAAATAAAAACGTTTACTTATAATATCGTTAGTTATGGTAAAGCAAGAGCGTTTAAAAATAAGTAATAGTTTAAAATTTCTATTTCATGTTAGGCCTCGGAAATATTTTAACATCTAACTAGTAGAAAATTGCAATTATATTGATGTACGGATGAATAGATGGTCAAACAAGATGTTATATTTAATATGATTTTTAATCAAATAGTATAATAATTGATGAATTATTAGTATACCACAATATTTCTTTTGAACAACTTAGGTAATTTGATCAAAAACTCTCGTAGATCTACTACATTCACAAATTATTAGTAGTTTATAGTACATCTAGGTGATGTTAGTATTCAATATATTAATTTTATAATAGTTTATTTTTAAATTTTTCTCAATAGTTACGAGCCAATTAATACAATTTTCAATTTTATCAGACTTGGCTATTTGAACTTAAACATAGGAGATCGAATCAAAGTCGGAGCTTTTAACTCAATACTGTTAAAACGTCAGAAAAAAGTATTAAAAAATTTTTTTAAATTATCCAAAAATTGATTTTAACAAAATTATAAAAAATATACTTTTGTTAATCATTTTCATATTAATAAATTAAAAATTTTTAATTTTCTTGAACATTTAATATTTTTTCTGATGTCTGTATACACAATATCATAAAGCAAAATTACAATTCAATTTTATAATTGGCTAATAAATTAAAATTATAAAATTACTATATAATATTAATTTTATATTTAAAAAAGCAAATTTTTTTATTTCAACTAATGCAAGTATTGCAGTGAGGATATAATAATTAGTAGTTTATTATATTGCATTAATTGATGCAATGTTATTGTACTTATATAAATATATGTAAATGAAAAACTTAAAGTAAAATTTGTGTAAAATTAGTTTATTTTAAATTCATAATTTAAAATTATTGTTCATATTTGTAAAACAGAATAAAATATATTATAAAAGTGATATCAATTATCTACATCTGGTTTTTATCTACAAATATTAGTTAAATTTTTAAAATCTATAAAATTTTTCAATAAGTATAAAAATATTTCTTAATAATTAAAAATAATAAAATTGTGTATTTTTTTACTAATTTTTAAATTTTAAAAAATTTTAAAATAACAAATTTTTGTACATCATTATTGATATACCAAACAATTTTCTTACCAAATATCTTACATTTTAAAGTTAATAATGTAATAAAATAGTGCAATCACTTATTACAAATTATAAACGATTTATTCTTACTAAGTAACCTTTGGATGAAAGGACACCTCGACATCTTAGATGAATTTGGTATCGTGCAATCCAGTTCAATTCTGTTTTATCTCCAAAAAATTCTGTCAAAGATTCCTTAGTCAAAATTGCTAAAAAATATATATGGATAAATTTTCAAAATTGAATATTAAAATTATAGTTATTCTTTAAAATATAAAATACTTACAATTTGGATCACTGTGAGTAAGTAACTGAATATCATTCTGTTTGGTAAATTCCTGTAACGCAGGTGGTACAACACAACATGTTGCTAAATTAATTTGAACTATATTAGGTTTTACCTAAAAAATAAAAAAATGAAAATAAGTAACTATTTAAAAAAAGCATTAATAGTTTTACTTTCAACTTACATTTGCCCAATTATAAAGCTGTATGAATTTTTCAGTATCAATATCACTAACTCCAATGCTCATCAGCTTTCCAAGTTTAGAATACTCTTCAATTACAGTCCATAAACACTGTAATGATGGTAATAAATCATCTGTGTTTTCTTGTTTGTTTAAAACTATTACCAATGACTCAATAGTATTAGTTTTTAAAACCTCGCATACTACAGTAAATTAAAATTATTGCATTCTATTAATCACAAGTTATTAAAAAAACGTATAGAAAAATAATCAAGTACCTTTATCTAATGCCTCTCTTAATGATTTTGCATCAGAATTAGATAGAAATATTTTAACAGTTATTTTTAATTCTTTCCTATCCACATTCTCAGAGCTTATGTCAGTTTCATTGTTCTGTAAAAAAAAAATATTATTATAAATGTAATTTGAACAAGGTGAAAAAAAATTGCATAATTATTTAATAACTTACAATATTTGTTGAATCACCTTTACTTTTTGAATCTCCCAAAATGATTTTCAGTGCTTCGACCAACTAAAAAAAACAGTTAAAACAAAAAAACAAAAATGTAAAGTCACCAGATATAAAAAAATGCTGCTTAAACAAAAAGAGATTCACTTAATAGAACTTACTTCTTCACCAGAATTAAGTCCCGCCTTCTTTTTGAGCTCGTTAAGTGAAAGAATGTTGCCGGTGGAGCACAAGCAGCCGTCGTCCAGCAACATCGTCAAAGCAGAAAAGATCGAGGACTCCCCACGTAAAATATACTACACACTAGACGTTCAAGTTACAGATTGGAATGCAAGAGGATTACTTTACCTCAAACTACTGATTATTGCGACGGTAATGACTAGCGCGTGATAGAACGTAGAGTAGATAAGCGTTTACTTGCTCCAAGAAACGCGGACGCTATATATACCTCATACAACGCGCTTTAGCCTTGAGACACGTGTTTCTGACTTGTATTCTATTTGAATGTGTATAAAAAAATGCTCACTCACACAATGACTTGTGTGAAAGTCGCTCCAACACGTTTTTACTTTATGCGGGCAGGGGCTTTGAAGAATCCGCAAAGTGACTTGTATTTCTACTGATCAGCTGTTTTTTTTTTCATGCAAAGTTCAATTATCCAAATGGTGTTATTGATGATTCTAAGAATGAACGGTACACTTTGCTGTTTTATTGTCTTTTTTTATAATTTAGGAAATTGATTCAAAAAATCACTTGTTATATTAGCTATAGGTAGTCTGATTTGTTGATGTTGTTGTAAATATACCTTGTCGTAGAATGAATGTACAGTAAGTGAACGTAAAACGCAAGTGTATTCGAACAGTGGCGCCCTCCTTAAAGAAACATTATTTTTATTTTTTAATAATCAATAATTAACAGAAATTTTTTTATAATAAAAGCTTTTTTGATGTTTATTTCATTTTAAAATTTTTTGAACAATCAAACATACAATTTATAAAATTTTAACTATATGAAATCTGCTAAAGCTGATATAAAGAGCGGGAAATTTGAAAATTTGAAAAGCTCTAAAATCTAATTTTGAATGTATAAATATATAACAAAAACCGATTAATAAAAGTTCACATAAAGCTAAAATAAATGCCTTATAAAATATTTGATGGAAAACTTATACCATTTGAAAGTTATTAACAAAACGTTTTTATTAAACTAGAATAACAGTACACTGAATCTGTGCTTTTAAATAAGTTTCCAATTTAAAAATCTGAAAAATTGAGAATAAGAAGAAATAAAAATAATTTTACAAGTTTGTAAAGCATATCGGTATCCAGTATAATATAATAATAAAAAAATATGACAACAGCGACACTAACGATTTTTCTTGAACTATAACCAGTTTCTGTTGCGCATTTTCTAGCTAATCATTCGTTAATCAACAATTCAGTTGATTAAAACTTCAGGTGCAACATTCGAAATAATTTTAGCAACCATTAAGTTCTTTATTATACATAACAATAAAAAAATGCCTGTTGACATACCAGGATTTGCTTATGCTGCAGCTGTAGCGGGTGGTGGTATTATGGGTTATGTTAAATCACGTAAGCTTTTGTTATCATTCTTAAAAAAAAAAATAAAAAAAAAACAAAACAAATATTTCTTAAGAATACGCAATCACGCGTCTGGCACAACTCAGCTGTTTCTACTGATTAGTAAATCATTTTGATTAAACTATTTTTTTTTTAATCCAATCAGAGATACTTTATATTCAATTAGAAAATTCATACACCTGGATTTGTTGTTATAGTTAATTTTTAATATATGCATTAATTTCAGATTCCATTCCATCATTGGGAGCTGGCTTACTGTTTGGCACAATCTTGGGCTATGGAGCATTTCAGTCTACGCAAAATCCACAAAATTATGGAGTAATTTTAGGAAGCAGTGCAGCTCTTGGAGGTCTGATGGGTTATCGTTTCTACAACACAGGGAAAATCATGCCTGCTGGAATAATTGCTGCCATTAGGTAAGATGCAGAACTTTTTTTTTTTATTATATTATTTTTATTGAAAAAAAATGTTTATTAATTTTTATTTCTTTTTAGTGCTGTTATGGTGGTAAGATATGCATTAAGAGCATTTTCATCGTCACCAGTTAAAGTGCAGTAGAATAACAAAAAAATTTGGCTTTATATGTACTTTAAGATGTTCAGTATGATATAGATATTGTTGTCACAAGTGGGTGTTTTTATAAATTAACATTAAGAAAGAGTACATTTTATTGCATTTTAAATATTAATTGTAATTAAAAAACAAAAAACGTGATTTATTTGTAAAAGAGTTGGCTGATAGAAATACATTTTTCTTATACAAATATTTTTTTGCTCAATGACCCTCTACCAATTTAATTATCATGTCATTATCATAAAGCAATCTCAGGTACCTAGCTTTGCCTGCTCATGTATGTATAGGTATATGTAATCTACGCACGTGGTCTGGAACCGAGCGGCGTGTAAACATACACTTATGTAGATAAATTTAAAAATAATAATGGCAGAAGCAAGTGTAAATTCACGTGATGACGAAAAAGAATCAAATTTATTAGATCTAGAGGAAAAGCAAAAAATCATAGATCGTGCACCTTTTCGTCACATGATTATCGACGATGCTAGTTGTCTCGATAGTATAGAAGGACGAGAGATATGTGGAACATGTTACAAATCGCGAAAATTTTTTTGCTACTCTTGTTATACGCCAGTGATAGATCCAAAGTACATTCCAAAAATTAAGGTAATTTCCTTATAATATATTTGTAAGGCAATTAATACTGATTTTGAATTCTTATTCAAATAAACGTTCTTAACCTAAACTAGTCTACCTTGCACTTTAAAATAATATTTACTTATAAAGTACTTGCAATTTTTAGCTACCAGTAAAAATTGACATTATTAAACATGTACAAGAAATCGATGGTAAAAGTACAGCTGTACATGCTGCAATTATTGCACCAGAAGATATTAGAATCTACACTTATCCAGACTTTCCAGAGATTTCAAAAAATGAAAAAGTAAGATGAATTATTTTTTAAATCTTGTTTATATTTATATGATTGAAACATTACATTATTAGGCTATAGGTAGTTCTTATTTTTCCTAGCAAAACAGCCATGAATGTTGAAGATTTGTTTGTGAGAAAAAAAGAAAACAATAATGAAACTGTTGTTGAAGTTATAAAAAATGAATTTCCCATAACAAGAGCAGTATTTATTGACAGTACCTGGCATCAAACTAAATCTATCTATAAGGACCAAAGATTAAGAAGTTTGTATTTCAAATGTTTTTATTTTATAATTTTTTCTCCAACAGTAGCGATAAAATTTAATTTTTAAATATTACAGATTTACCTTGCGTAGTATTAAGATCTAGAATTTCTCAGTTTTGGAGGCATCAGAAGAAAAGTCCCAGGTGGTACTTAGCCACTATAGAAGCTATTCATCAATTTCTTGTTGAATTACATGTTAGTGCATTTGGTGAAGTAAAAAATTATTCAGAATTGCAAAATATATCTTTATCAAAGGACATTAAAACCATTATGAAAGAGACAGATTTATATCAACCTTATAATGGACAATATGACAATTTGTTATATTTTTTTAAATATATGTATGAAAAAATTCATGAAATTTATGATCATGAGAAATTATGGGCATACAAAAGGCCTTTACTGTGATAAAAAATATAAACTACTATAGTATAATTAATACTTAACATTAACAAAACAAAATGCATAATGTTACATTTTTTTATTATTCAAATAAATTTAATTGAAGACAAAAGACATGAAAGTTTTTCTAACCAACAATTAAGTTTGTATTTTTAAAAAAATAGAATAATTTTAGTTTAATTTATTTGAAATTTTAAAATTATTATGGATAATTCAAAAAGAGGTAACTATGTTATCATACAAAAAAAATAAATTAAATTCATTATTCATTATCATTTAACTAATTTCAGATTTAGACATTTTAAGTTTTAAATATAATACTGAATTAGAAGTCTTACATCAAATTAAAGAATGTCAACATCATTTAACTCGAATAGAAAAATTATTTTTGGATTTACAAAAAAGTGTAGAAGGAGAAAGGGAAATAAAAAAATCATATAGTTCATTAAATAACAAATTAAGTAAAAGCTTTCCTGATCTACAGTTATTAATGCGTGAATGTGAAACTAAATTGAATTCAAATTGTGATTTGCTTGAAGAAAATTGTAGTGTAAAATCTTTAAGAGAAACATCAAATAATGTTCAAGTCAATTCTTTAAATTGTGAAAAACCACTGACATTTGTAATTCAAGTGCCCAATACTTTAATGAATATATTTAAAAAAAATATTTCTATCGATCAAATAGCAGAATTTTTATCACAGGCGTCATTACAACAAAATTCAAAATCTCAAAAGAAAAAAAAATTAGCATCAGCAATGCAAAAACTTTTTCGAAAAAAGAAACATGATTTATCGATTCAAACAATTTCTGAAGAACTGTTAAAGATTATTAAATTAAAAAACGAAATTTTTGATAGTGTTTCAAATGAAAGTTTTTCCAGTCATAAAGTAGATGTAAAAGGTAATGATAGTACAGAAAAAAATTTGGTCTATGAAAATTCTACCAATACTGAAAAACAAAGTATATCAAGCAACACAAAAGAAAGTCAAACTTCAGAATTTTTGGCAACAGATATTTTTGAAAAAAAATTGAGTTCATCTGTCAAACCTAATTTATGTATTCAACATGAAATAATACCACAACTTGAATCAAGCACATTTACACATTCCATAAGGATCAAAAATGATTTACCAACTGAATCAATAAACAAATCAAAAGAAGAAATTAAAAATGACCAAAATAAAGGAACTGATAAAGAATTTGAATCAACAGAAGTACTTTTAAATAATTTAATTAAAGTTTTGCTAAAAACCACTCAAAAATTAGATAATCTAGAACCAATTAAAGTTCTTTTAGAAAAATTAAATGAAGAAAAGCTAGATATTAAGAAGAATGACCAATGTAATAAAATTTTGAAGACAAAGCCTAAAAAAACAAAACTTTTAACTCAATTGTTACATATCAAGGCTAACTTAAAAAATACTAATGTGGAAAAAAAATTAGCAGAAAATAAATCACCACAAGTATGTTAAAATTTTTAAGTAATTACCTAATTTAGATTAATTTAAATAATTTAAAATATGAATTTATGATATTTAGATTCTAAAAAGGCAGTTGTCTAAAGTTAGTGTCTGTTCAACATCTCATAGCACATCAAGTATTGAAGAACTCGGTAAAAATCCGGTTACTGAAAACTTTCAGCAACAAAAGCAGATTCCAATGTTCAGTAGACGTGATTCTCCCTCAATGTTCAATTACCTTGTTTGTCCCAGTGAACGAGACATTGATCATTACTCATACTATTAAAAAGCTTTTATATTAATGAAAATAATTTTGGATGTTAGTTGAAAATAATTTTAAAAGTCAATTTTTATAAAAATTAAAAAAAAAATTTATAGTTCGACATGAGTTTCAAAGTAAGAATTTTTTTAGAATAAGGTAATTTATTATTACGGAAAATATAATGGCAACATAGTATAATAATTGTCTAAAAATCAGCAAAAATTTAGCAGCAGACGAATACTGATGTATATACATTATACATAAATAAAGCAGACAACACCTTGCTATTAGCAGACGAGATGAGTATAAATATATATATATATATATATATATATATATATATAGCAATTATAATTATAGTATAAGTGAAGTAAATAAGACTCCGAAAATTGATCAGCTGAGAGAAAGAGTTTACCGGCGACCTTTAAACCGTCAAACTCTCCCCCACCCACGAATATGTATATACTTATATACACGTGTATATATATATAGCGATGTGTGTATACTGCGCATATATGTATGAATGTGCAGCAGCATCTATGCTCAGCTCCAAAACAGCTGCAGTTCAGTCCGGTCGCACAGAGAGATCGAGTCTATCACTCGCCCACAGTTTATAGATAATAACAAAAATTGAGGGGGAGTATATAATTAAACTTGGTATTATTATATACGCATCACAGCAGTAAATTGCAGAGCAATGCTCCCACACGAAGAGGAGCAGCTGATTGCAGAGGCGTGCAATGCCGGGTTATCGCCACCGCTAACATGACAAAGACGACGACGACGAGTAATACAACAAGCTCAACAACAATCATCATCATCATCATCACCAGCATATTATTATTACCACCAGTAGCAGGAGAAGAGGCAGTAGTTGCTTGCAGCGGGAGGTTATGTCGTCGTCGTCGACCTCGTCAATCGCGACGGCGGCTGCTGCAGCCGACAGAAGCGAGGTGCAACAACAAAAACAACAACAACAGCTGCTGCGTCTTTGGTACGGCTCTGACGAGCTCGAGCTTCAATTCGAGGATGCTCTCGATGGACCTGTGGCTAAACTCGTTAATTTACAAACTCGAGTCTTCTTTGTGACTAAGGCTTCTAGCCTTTATTATGGGGATGTTTGCATTGAGACTGAGAAGCCGTCGTTGAAGCTTTTCAAAAGTCAGTTTTCTGTGATTGATATTGCAGCTAACAGCGAGCATGTTTTTATTGTTGATAGCACTGGAGTTGTACAGAAAATTGATCCTTTGGATTTTCAAGTTCTTGATACTATTATACTCAAGGAGGAAGACAAGTATTGTAGTCATGGGTAAGTTGCAATAATCCATTAAATTATATTTTTTATTTTGAACTATTTGAAGAAAAAAAAGGAAATATAAAAATTTTACATACATTTTTTCTTTTTATCAGTTCTATTTTTACTTGGAAAAAAATGTTTATTTGTCATAATGCATAAAAAGAATTTTAATTGACCTTTAAAAAATATATGTAACCTTGATGGAGTATAATCATATTACCTTGTAAAAACATTCATTTTTAACGAATATGAGCTTGAGAATTGATGTACTTTTATCACAATGATAATATATAAACTCTGATTACCAATTGTACAAATAGTTTTAAACATATATTAAACCTAATAGCATAAAAGCATCATTAAAGAACCTCAATCCTCAATATCAAGCGACAAATTACATTTATCAATCAAAATAAATTTCATCAATAAAAAAAAATTTCTCAACACATGTAATTAAAATAAAATAACGCAATTTCAGTTGCAAGCAGGAGAGCAGCGTCAGCAAAATTAGTGCCATAGCAGTTAACGACGAGTCAGCATTATACCTAACAACAAATGGTCAGCTGTGGGCAAGTGGTAAACAAGCACAAATTGACATCAGCAGCCCAGATCCCAAGCGAGTGATATTCTTCGAAGGCCGGATCGTGACAGACATAGCTTGCGGCTCGAATTTTCAACTGGTCTTGGCACGGAGACTGTCCAGGCTAAGCAGGGATGATCACTCGGACAGCGAAGGAACGGATGGCGAGGAGGAGGAGCCCGAAGAGATATTCGTCAAGTCCTGTCCCCGCTGCGTGAGCAGCGTCGTACCCACGAGTCCTATGATGAGTCTGGCCTCGTCATCTGGCACAGGACTACTTGGTCGACAGCCGGTCAGGAATCTCAGTCTCTCTGGGCACTCTGGGCAAAGCGGAGTCTCTAGCGCAAGCAGGGAAGATGTATTCGGCTCGTTCGAGCATGACACCAACGTAACAGCAACAGCAGCAGCCGGGGCTGGAGTTACTGGTTCCTCCGGTCAGTTACCAAACGGCGAGACATGCAGTCAGGACGAGATTCTATCTTCGCAAGAATCCTACCGCTCGGAATCGGAACAGCAGCTGGAAGCAAAGCTAAACATCGAGAAAGACGGTTTGCCAAACGTTTGCAACGGCAGCAGCAGCAATAATCATCATCACAGTACAGGCAGTAACGGCGGCAGTAACTCGCTGCTGTTAAACACCGAGGCAGCGCGTCAATTTCTAACGCGTCAGCTCTCCTGGGTCTCGTCCTCGTACGGAGCTCGTGAAGAGCAGCTTGCGCTTGAGACGTTACAACAGCCACAGGAGAGCAACAACGCGGCGGCGAGTCCGGCAACAACGAGCCTACTTAAGCAGAACGTGACAAACGTCGCAAGCTTGGTTTACGAGGGAGTGCGCAGCGTTGGTGATCGGATGGCCACGCTGTCGCGCCACGTGAGCGGCAGCTCGGATGCAAACGAGTCGCCAACCAGCAAAACTGGCCCGGTCGTTACCGCTGGTGGAGGCGACGACGACACCTTCGAGGAGCTGGGTATCGAGGAATCCAAGCGCGCCGCGGGTGCCCTGGTAAGCAGCCTCCGAGCTACAGCTGGGCCTGGCAGTGGCTGGTCGGTAGGCGCGCCCGCAAGCTCCGCGGGCTCTTCCGAGCGCGAGCTGCGCGAACTCAGACGCCGGATGCTCGACGAGCGTGCCCGGGCCCTGGTGCGCCTTGGCGGCAGCCTGCTGGCCGGTGAGCTCTGGATCTGGGGCGACGCGCGGCACGGCCAGCTTGCTCTCGGTGACCTTGTCGCCCGGCCCCGGCCCTGCGAGGTCACTTCGCTTGGGCGTTCCGCTCTTGTGAGACTTGCCGCGGATCCAGGAGGTTTGCACGGCCTCGCTCTCACCCTGGATGGCCGTGCTTTCGCCTGGGGCCGCAACAACTACATGCAGGTTGCTCACTGCTCCCAGTTGGATCAAAAAACGCCCCAGCTTTTCTCCTCCAACTTTTTTGTACAGCTGGCAGAGGGTGAACGGGCCAAGGAGCTTGCAGCTGGTCGTGAGCACAGTCTGGTTATGACGGATAGGAGGGTCTTCCTCGTCGGGAAGCACGGGTAGGTACATCAGTCAATGCAAACTATATCTATTACTTAGAAGTAATCAGTTAAGTATACGAGGAACTTTTTGATAATAAAATTATATTTACAGATCGTCGGGTGTGATGTCGACTTTACTCGAGACATCGGATACGGACGAGTACAAAACGCTGCGTCGAGTTTTTAGCTCCGGTAACTTGAGCTGCTGCACGATGACTAATGAGACTGCAAGTCCCGTAGGCGAGGCGCTGCTAGATCAGCAAATATTTTTAGAAAACTCGCTGCAGGTTTATCGGAGTCTGATAACGCCATTCAGAGTCAAGAGCGGCTCCAGTAACGAAGCCAATACGTACGAAGCTCTGTGTCGCTGCTACAAGGAGCTGCTCAGTATTAACGTACTGAACGTTAAGAGTTTGCAGGATTGCTGTAACGGGACAATTGAAGTTAGAGAGGTTGTTTTGCATGACAATTGCGATGAGTTCGTCAGTATCTATAAGGCGTATCTTTACGCTCTCAGTGATGTCATAGCTATGGGTGGCTTTGCTCTTATTGCCAAGTTGATCGACGTGATTGATACTTTAGCTAACATTTTCAAGAGCGAGACTGCTGCCAAAGATGGAGATGTCAATAATGAGGCTGTTATTGCTTGCGCCTTGCAACAACCACTTCAGCAATTGACCTGGTAAATTTATGCTGTTGTTTTAATTATCATTTCTTTTTTTTTATTTAATTAATAAAACCAAAAATACTTGAACTTATCATTATTATCAAAAATTGAGTTAATTGAATAAGACTATTGAAGTATTGGAGTATTAAAATTAATATTTATAATTACATTTATTCTTGTTTCTTGAACTTACAAATCATTGGTTCACTATACAAATACGTATTTCTTTAGTTTGAAACGACATCAGCTTTTCTTCTATCATTATCTAACTTGTAAATAGATAATTAACTTTTATTAGTCACGTCATAGTTAGACAATACGATGTTAGATTTATAAGTCACGTATTGAGTTGATGAACTAAAGTCTAAAAAAATAAACATTTTGTTCTTAAAATAGTTTATTTAATTGATAAATTTTTCTTTTTTTTTAATTATTTTTGTTTTTCATTCTATGTACTTCAATAATAATTTATAATTATTAACCCTTTTTTAGCTACAAGAATGCAATAAAACTCTTGATTAAAACAAATAAAGTTGATGGCAAAATGAACGATTTGCAAGAAAGTTTGAATAAATGGGAATCAGTTGTCAAGGAGCAGACAAAACGATTGCAGGATGCCGAAAATACAAAAAATTTCTGGGAAGGATCTGGAAAGTTAGTTGAACAATTCAAATCTCCGGAGAGAAGAATGATTCGTGAATCTCGATCACATCCAATCTCATTGCAAAATTCAAGTAGATTTTCATCTCATTGGTTTATTTTATTAACCGACGTATTTATACACGTAAGTGGTACAAATTATACCGCTCATCTGTTGCCATTGTTGTGGATCGAAATGTTGCCCGACTCTGATAATTTAAAAGTGAGTCTACTTTTATGCAAGCAAATGTAAATATTCATATAAATATGTCTAGGCTTACTAATAATATTTAGGTTTAATATTAATATTAAACAAATATGTTACAGAATGCCATGTCGATAACGACGCCTGAGGATAATTTTGTATTATACACACCAACGGCAGCTGATCGTAGCGATTGGTTTCATTCTTTCCAAATAGCGATTAATAAGAGTTTGCAAAGGTCTACTAGCCATAAGCCACCGCAAATTCGTACTGGCTCGTTTTCTTTCACAAAACATTCCGTTTATAAAAATGCCATTTATACTGGTATGTAAATTTCAGGAAAGTTAATATCCTGTTAATTTTCTTATCATTTAATTTTATTATTTTTAAAATGGTACTATTAATAACAATGTGAATTTAAAGGTCAGTGGATGAATGGCAAGCTGCATGGCTCTGGAAAATTAGAGTGGGCAGACAATCGTATGTACATAGGACAATTTCACAAAGGTGCCATACACGGAGCAGGTCGAATGGAAATGCCGACTCAAGGAGTTTACGAGGGTCAATGGAAGGATGGTCAGCAGAATGGATACGGTATTATGAAGTGAGTATACAGATGGTTGAAATTTTTAAAAAGAATGTTGTTACTGCATTTGCTAAGTAATTATTTGTTAAATTTGAGAATAAAGAATAATTTGTGCTTTTAGTTATATAAATGGTGATGTATATGAAGGATATTTCAAAGACGGTCTTCCACATAGCCATGGTATGAAAAAAGAAGGCCATTTTATGGCGTCTGTTGCCTCTGTGTATGTTGGTGAATGGTCTTCAGGCATGAAACAGGGGTATGGTGTGATGGATGATATAAAGACTGGTAATTTATTAACTTTTATAAGATATACATCACACAAATTTCTTAAATGATTTTAAAGATATAAATAATGAGCTTGATGTTAAAATTGTATTTTAGGAGAAAAATACATGGGATTTTGGAACAATAACGCTAAACATGGAAACGGTTTAATAGTTACGTTGGATGGTATATATTATGAAGGAGTGTTTGTACAAGATGTTTTTACTGTAATTATTATACACTGGTGTAAAAATCAATTATTTATTACGTTTTGTCGTTTAATATTATTTTTAATTTAATGTTTAGGGTCATGGAATCATGGTATTGGAAGACGATACTCATTACGAAGGTGAATTTAAATCCATCGGAGTTTTTGGCGGTAAAGGTATTTTAACATTTAGCAATGGTGAAAGATCCGAAGGTAATTTTACTGGTGCGTGGAACGAAGGTATCGGAATCACAGGCAAACTTTACATAAACAATGGAGCGATGGAAAATTCGAAAAAAGAGCCTCCGTAAGTAATGGTCAAACAAAACTTTTTTTATGCAATTTATGTATGTATCTAGCTTGTCAATAACGACGAAATATTGTCGTGTCCACAAAGCAGATCTTTCGGTAAATTATGTGCATCGCCAGATCAAAAGTGGAAAGCAATATTTCGTCAGTTCTACCAGCAGCTTGGCATACCGGATAATCCAAACAACGGCAGTAACAAAAATTCCGAATTACATCAGTTTGATACACCGAGGCTTTGGCAAAACGTCGCGGCTATCATTACAAAATCAGAGCGTAGCAATCAGAGACGACAGTATTTCAACAGCAACATCTGTCTTGCCTCTTCCCTCAGCCAGAAGGAAGGCAAGGATGCGGAATCGAGTTACGATCAGATTAATAAGATCTTATGCTCCGGATATGAAAAGCTGAACGTACCAGCTTACGAACAGATACACAAGTATCTCTATCGCGCCTTTGAGAGCCCGCATCATCCACTTGGTACTCTACTAAGCGAGTTAGGTAAGTGTTTTTTCAATTTTCCCACGATTCTTTGCTCTTCTAATTTTTTAAAAATTGTATGATATGCGCGTTTGAAAATGAAAATAATTCCTTGCTTTCTTCCAATATAGCTACAGTATATACTGCAACCTACGGAGGCGTGAGGGTGCATCCATTGCTATTGAAACACGCGGTCAAGGAACTCAGGAGTATGACTCTGAGGATATATGAGGCCGTTACGTTGTTTTTTCCTGCGTTGCCAAAAGCTCAGGATCAATTTATACTCAAATCCGATGACGGAGAATGCAATGAAGAGTAAGCTCTTTTATTTTATTTATTTTCTTGAAGCTAAGTATTTTAAAATTTTTTTTCCTTATAAAAAATATGATTATTAGAAAGGTGATAAGCGCAGCTGCTATACTTCATCCGATATTACTGCCGAGAGTTTATTCTGCCTTATTTGTACTCTATGCTCTTCATAATAAAAAGACCGACGATGCTTACTGGGAAAGATTAATCAAATGGAACAAACAGCCTAACAATACACTATTAGCTTTCTTGGGTATTGAAGAGTAAGTTTTTAAATCACAATTAATGTTAATCAAATTTTGTAAAATAATCTTACAATTGAAAATGCAAATATTTTTAGAAAATTTTGGAAAAACTTTGATACTGCTGATAACGATATATTTCTCAACGAAGCGATAGAAACTTTACAGCAACTTAAAACCACATTTTCCGCAGTTGAGAAATTGATAGTTATTCGAAATACTCACCATCAAATTGAACTGGTGCTGATTAAAAATATTTTAAGTTACCAAAAATTATTCTTTCCTTTTTTTTTACTCATTTCATTACTTTTTAGGCTATTCAAAAACGATTTAAAGAAAATTATAAATTACCTGCTGATGAGTTGATTCCAATATTCTATTTTGTTGTTGTTCGAGCAAGTGTTTTACAACTTGGAAGTGAAATTCATTTTATCAATGATTTTATGGAATCTTATCTAAAGAATGGACCAATTGGATATGCTTTTACAACAGCAGAGGTAAATCACAATTTTTAACTTGTTGGTTTTCTTAACGTAAGCTTGGATATTTAAAATGCTAAAATCATTATATTTATATTTTAGGGAATTTATGATCATATACTTCAAGAAAAAATATCGATGGATGATTAAATTTTAAAAAACGCATTTGCTCTGTCTGGTACAGTGTTTTTAACTTCTTGTTAAATTTTGTCTTTCAGAATGCAACAGCACAATAATTGTTGTGATGTATGTATTTTTGGCGGTTAAAATGCGGGTTCAAAGTTTAAATATTGAATGCAATTTCAATAATGTAGGTAAATCAATGTTAGATATAAAAATTTCTTTACGATGAATTTAGATTTTGAACCCTGTGTGTGCAAGTTTGCGCAAGTTTTAAATTATTTATAATTGTTAAAAGCAATATAGTCTATTGATTGTGACTGAAACTATTTTTGCAGTAATTTTAAAATGATTGTCTTATTGAATGTCGCATTGTTATGCTCATTGTATGTCATAATTATTTAATATTATGTAAAAAATGTAAAAATTTAATTGTATATAAGTATAAAGAAAAATATATGAAAAAATTTTAAACTACAAAAGTATCTTATTATTTATATATTCTAGTTCTATGAATTTGGTACTTAATAAACATTAAGGGACAAATGTTTCCATGAATAAATATTTATTATTCGCACATATTATTTGTCTACATCATTTAGAAATTTACACGTTTAATTAAGAGCCAGTTATTTTTAATATTTTTCAAGATGTTAAAACGTAGCGAAAGCTTCAGTTACCTGACTCTCCCGTAATCATTCACAATGGACATAAGCTTACAATACAATAGAAAAATGTTTTGAGGAATTTTCAATACTGCGTACATCAATTCTGCCTGTACTTAATAATCGTACTTTGAACAGGAATTAAAAACAGTGCCGTCTTCGACAATCAGTACTTTTGTATTACAGTAGGTTTTTCTTACTTTGGTTTTTCTATTGAACACATTAGTTACACAATCTCAGTCCATTTTTAAGACAAAGGTTTGGTCATCTTAATCGTCATTAAATAAAATATGTCTTGATCAATCTGTGGCAGACAGTAAATCTTGAACGCTTAACTGTAACATTTGTCTAAAATAAAAAAAAAAAAAATATCCAAGTATTTTTTGCCTATTTAATTTAATTTTTATTTATTAAAAGCAAGCAAAAATTTTTTTTGACGTATTTCGTTAGACAACAATATGTGCAAAACTAAGCTATTCATTTCACTAAAAACGTAAATCATAATAAGTGATAAACAATTATATTGGAAGCATTGACTCTTCGGGTTTGACAAAGTACAGCATTATAAAATGATAATTATTTATCTATCTAATCATTTTTTATAAATAAAAAAAGGAAAATGAAAAAAAAAAGATTATGCTTACATTTTGAATAAATTATCTAACTAGTCGATTTTGCTGCAGAACCGTTTTCACAATCTCCTTTCACTTCCGACGTTTCTTTCTTTACAATCCAAGTGAAAAAAATCAATAATTATAAAGTTATTTTTTATAGCAAAATTCTTATTCGTTACCCTATTCAGCAACGTTATTTTTATCTCTCTATTTTCTTATCTATAAGTCGTGCACCAATTTTATGCAAGACGTTCTAGACAGGTTCTTCCAACAGAAAGACATATGTACAAATTTACTAATTGTGACTCGACTTTAAAGACTGTAATTAGAAACAACTAATTCAACAATCATTTTCTGTCTTCATTTCGTAAAAAAAGTGTTGTATAAGGAATAATTATAATAAAATACGTAATGCAGCCATCATTATTAAATTGACATTTTTTTATTAATAAAGTGTAAAACGATCTTTTCCTTTTTTCTTAATTAAAAAAAAGTAACAATAAAACGATTCTGTTGTGTTTGATTTGAGGAATATGTTGTGTTGCCAAATCTTTTCTTTTTTTGTTTTGTTTTTATAAATTTGTCAAGATTAACAGGATTTTTAGAAAGGATGATCGATTCACGAGAATGCATGTTTGAATCGGAAAATTTGGTCTTTATTTCCAAAAAAATACTCCCCATTCGTGTGTGGCGTCCAGAAATGCCTGGAAATACAAACACAAAACAACCGTAAAGACTATTGTTATTATTATATCTTAGGCGCTTTTATAATTTAATTTATAAAAGCAGAAAGAAAGAGAGATACAAATACCGTTTTTAGTAAAAGTTTTATCAATCACGTATTGATTATCATTTTTCACATAAATATTAACGTCAGTTTGTCCACACAGCGGCATCAATTGGTTCGGAAAAGCGTCTAGTTTTTTTTGGTTTATAGAAGTAAAAAAAGGAGAATTTACAATAAATTCATCAGTAAATACATTTTATTAAAATTTATTTATTAAATAGTTTATATAACAAAAAAATAAAGTAAGATTGCATCTAAGTGAGTATACAATGTACAAAATTTAATTTAATAAGCTAGACTGCTATAGAAGTGTCTCCTTCTCGACCGTTTGTGATTGAAATAGCCTTTCCAATATCCAACTAAACCTCTGCCTAGACAAACGTGTCGCAGTCTCGGTAATAAAAACATTGAAAGGAATTTACTATAATTATTATTATAACACGTATATTGGAAAAAGATGTGCGAATTTTTCGTGGCTTTATGCGTCTGAACGAAAGAAGAAATCAAGAAAAGCGAAAGGAGAGGTATCGCCTCCCGAAGAGAATAATTAAATGTGATAAACATGATTAAAAAGATTGATTCTGAAAATAAGTGAAACTCGTGTTTCCCTTAACCCGGCAGTAGCCGCTGTTGCTATCGCAGGCCAATGAGCGCGACTCGCAGGCCACGTGCGTGGCCTACCGCGTCTTATAGACGCTGCTGCTCCAGCTGCTTTATCCAATATTTCTAGCCAGTTTTTATACTAATTATTAATTAATGTAATATATGTATATAAGTAATATAATGATAGCAATAATAGTATTTGAAATATTTTCAGTAGTTGTAATATTTACGGTTGTGAGAACAACACGCGAACTACTTATTATTTTTTTTTATCTATAATAGAGTATATCTACTTGTTATAAAATAAAATTAATTCAGAGTAGAATTAAGAATCCGTTGGAATAATCCGTGGTAAATTGCGCTTTTACACAAGCGATTACGATTTTTTCAAGAAATCAGTATTATACTCGCACACCATGAAAGATCGGCTGAGAGCTCCGTTTTCACTTACTTTTATTCTTTTTTATAATAATTAATTTTATCCTCGGGGACTTAGATCAAATCTGCAACATTCATCGGCATCTCATCGATGTGAGTGTTATAAAATTGCTCAATGTCTTTCAATGTTCTCTTATCTTCAGCGGTCACAAAATTGATCGCAACACCTTTACGACCGAAACGGCCACCACGTCCGATACTGAAAAAGTACACAAAATATAGCATTGTTAATATTTTAATATATATGCTCAAATAAATTCATGACATGATTCATATGTTGTTGATTTAAAAAAAAAACAAAAATAAAATTAGGCAAGTTTGAATAATGGACTTACCGATGAATATAATTCTCTCGGTTAGACGGCAAATCATAATTGATGACCAAGGAGACCTGCTGGACATCAATACCACGAGCAAGTAGATCCGTTGTGATCAAAACACGAGAGGATCCAGTACGGAACTGACGCATAATAACATCACGTTCTCTCTGGTCCATGTCTCCGTGCATAGCAGAGACGGTGAAATCTTTTCGGTGCATATTATCGGTCAGCCAGTCGACCTTACGGCGAGTGTTGCAGAAGATTACAGCCTGCGTGATACTCAGGGTATCGTACAAATCGCAGAGGGTGTCTAATTTCCAGTCCTCCTTATCAATGTTGATGAAGAACTGCTTGATACCTTCGAGGGTAAGTTCTTCCTTTTTCACGAGAATACGAACAGGTTCTCTCATAAAACACTTGCTCACTTCCAATACATCAGAGGGCATGGTAGCCGATAACAAGATAACCTATAGACACAGTATTTGTTATATAGTATTTCTTATTCCTGCTAAATTCAATTTCTTGGAACTAAATTAATATGTTTTAAATAAAAATAAAAATTCAATCAAGCATAAAACAATTATAATCAAAAGAAAAAGAAAGGAAAAAAAAACTAAATGAATAAAGATTAATCATACCTGGACCTCGCTGGGCAATAGCTTAAAGACATCGTAAATTTGATCCTTGAAACCACGAGAAAGCATCTCATCAGCCTCATCAAGGACGAACAACTTAATGGCGTTAGCGCGGAGAGCACGTCGGCTAATCATGTCGAAGACACGACCGGGGGTACCGACAACTACGTGAACACCTTGGTCCAGTCTGCGCATATCCTCGCGGACATTTGTACCACCGATACAAGCGTGGCATTGCGCACGCATAAAATCACCAAGGGCGATGACAACTTTTTGAATCTGTGAAAAAAAAATTTTATTTTAATTATAGAAAATACTAAAACAATGTTTCGTAATATTATTTAATTAACAAAAGTAAACAAGTTTCAAAATGTATATAATAAAAGGAATTCACATATTGTGTGTGTGTAAATGTATATCTACCTGCTGGGCTAATTCACGAGTAGGAGCGAGAATCAAGGCCTGGCACTCGTTGATGCTAGTATCAATTTTCTGGAGGATAGAAATAGAAAAGGTAGCGGTTTTACCGGTACCAGATTGAGCTTGGGCAATAACATCGTGTCCTTTAACGCAGGGCAAAATAGCACGCTGTTGAATTGCTGAAGGCTTCTCAAAACCATAAGCATAGATACCGCGCAGCAGTTCTTCTTTCAGGTTCATATCATCGAAATTGTCGACGACCTATCAAATTAAAATCAGTTTATCATTATTATTATTATTATTATTATTATTATTTTAATCATTTATAATTATAATAAAATTTCTTTTCTTGTTTAATTATCATTATATTTTAACGATAAAAAAAAAAAAAAAAAAAAAAAATGTTTATTAAAAGTCTTAGTACTCCAAATATTATTTAACATTTGTAAAACTTTAGCTTTTTTTGCTAAAATTTAAAAATAGACACTCGTGCACACATATTCTGACATCATAAATAACCTAATGTTAAAAGAAGCCATTCTTCACGAATAAAAAAAGAAAATATTTTAAAATCATCACATTCTAATGTATCATAGCAGCCAAAATTTTTAAATAATTTTTAATCTAATGACTTCACAAGTTTCTTGAGTATTAAAACAAAATATTAATCTAATTTATCCAATTAAAAAAAAAAATAGTGTCATACAAAAAAAAAAAAAAAAATAAATAAATATAGATACTTACAGTATCCCAATTGGACTCGATGATACCATCAGGGTCCATGCCCGGAGGCCCAGCATCTCTGTAATCACGATCATTTTCGCTCGGCCCATTTTTAGAGTCAGCCGACCATTGCTCGTCGTTCCTGCAAAAAACAAAAAAAGAAAAAAAATGTATAAATTTAAAGGTCAGACATTTGTACGTGTATTGTATGTCCTTTATCGACAAACCCTTTACCCTTGAGAGTAAAAAAAAGAATAGAAAAAAGAAAAGTACGAGCTAAGTAAGTAAGAAGATGAATGTAAGTGTGTGGGTGGATGAACGTTCGAAAAATTGGTAATACATATACAACAGCAACAAACAAGCCCTCACGGCAAGTATATATATAGGTATGATATAGCAAGGTCAAGGAACGGCCTAAGAGACAGATATGGATGGATGTCTAGAGGCATACATACATATACATACATACATATATACATACACAAATATTGCGGCGCGTGCAAGAGACTACGTCTCTTATTCTTTCTCTCTCTCTCTCTCTCCGCCACGGCGACGGCGCAGAGATAAGAACAACTGGCGCGCAGACGATCTTGGTGTATTAAATATATATGTATATACTTAAATATACAGCGGATTGCGGCTTCGAGAGAATTTCCACGCAGATAAAAAAAAAAAAAAATCGTTCGTCCGACCGACCGAGGCGAAGACAGAGAAAGAGAGAGCATCGGCCTGTCTGCCAGAGGTTAAGTATAGATTTCGGAGCGCGACGAAAACGCGGTGGCATAACGTGGCCGGGGACACCAAATAATGCGAGACTTGGAAAAAAAAAAAAATAATAAAAAATTCTTACACATCTACATTGGAGTGCAAAAAAAAAAAATGAGATAAGAGAAGAGTATAGTGATTGCGCGATTGATTATTTAAAAGATGCGCGTATATATATATATATGTGAAATAAATAAATAGAAGAAGACATGATGCTGGTACTGCTGCTGTTGCTCCGAAATAAAATAGCAAGTTTTTCTTTGCAATATTCGCAAAAGAGAGTAGGTAGATAGGTAGGTAGGTGCTATAGTTGTACAATCTTACAGTATAGACGACATACGAGAGAGAGAGAGAGCGAATCGAAAATTTCGCTGCGTCAGCGGTTGAGTGCCGAGAATAAATTCTTTGCCAAGTTATATAGGTGTATATATACAGTATAGCAAACGCTAAACGTGTGTGCAAGCCAAGAGCATTAACGCCCAGAGAGAGACCCTGGCGATTGCACAAATCTTTTAAAGTTGCCCCACACTATTTCTCTCTCTCTCTTTCTACCTCTTACCCCAGAGAGCTCGATTGTATTATTATCTATGCATACACACATACTTATAAACTAAAAAAGTAATACGAATCAAAAAACCGCTGCCAAGTATTTGGCAGAAAGCTTCCTCAAATACAATTTTGCTTTTAAGAAAAATTAATATTTATAAATAATTAAATCTTAAAGTTT
>JAPYZE010000898.1:0-46213 GCA_030522805.1 Leptomastidea abnormis
TTAAAACCTTTTTTGTCCGGAATAAAAATATTAAATATTAAAAAAGTTACAGAGGAAAGAAAAAAACTTTTAATCATGCCCCGGTCTCCCCTATATATCTTTACAAGAGCACAATCTTACAATTTGGAGCAGGGCGCAAGAAAATCACGTTCCGTGCCTGAGATCACCGCACCTACTAACACAATCTTACAAAAAAAAACTCGACTACCTTCTATACCACCTATATTACACGCGCACAGACACACAACCGATATTCTGCCACCTTCCTCAAGCTTTATATATACACATACACATAGCCTTCATAATAATACTCGTCTCTCGCGCTGCTTGTGCTTATATGTGTATAGTCGAGGCGCGCCAGTAGCGATCGAGTAGCGGCAGCGCGCGGTCACACTCAAGTTTATACCTCTGTGTACCTACTTACATACTTACAGTTTATATATCTGTGGGAGCGGCTTTATAAGAGAGTTGCTTCAAGCCTGCCAGTGCCGCAGCGCTGGACCACCGGTCTATCCAACTCACCGCAGAGATCAGTTTTTTAATGTGTATGTAAGACGACACATCTTTTATTGTATATAAATACATGTGAGTAGGGGAATATTTTGGAGAACACAGCTGCGCGTGATATATTCGCTCTCTTATTTCTCGTTTCTTTCTGTTATTGTATTTATTATTAGCAAGGTTATATAGCTAAAAACTACTGTGCGTTTTATTTTTATATACATATAAAGTGTGTATGTGTGATTATATAGATAGGTATATATCTCTATAAACGGGAAATACAAGCGAGAATATGAAAGAGATAAGGCGCGACTTAAAAATATAGTTGTGTTCATATAATACATACTCACGTGTGTGTGAAGTTTTGTGTTTTATATATATATATATTTTTTTTTGTGGAAGAGAAGAAAAAAAATTGGGTTTAGGTTGAGAGATCGATTGATTGGTGAAGATCGGTAATAGGTTTATTTATTTATTTGAAAAATTTTTTATTTTTGTGTGTTATGTGTTGAAAATTTGGAAAAAAATGTGTAGTAAGATTTTTCACTTATTTATATTTTATGTTGTGATGGAGTGACATTGTGTGATTAAATATAAGGTATAGATATAAGCTAGATACCGGTACCTATACGTAATATTTGTATATTATAAGAGATCGATAATTTAGGAGAGGTTGAAAGGTCGAGTATAATATAGTTGTGGCTTAGTTTTTTTCTTCTTTTTCTTTTTCTGTTAAGCAAACTGGATTTGTAGGTATACCGGTTATGGAAAATAATCAATTTTTATATTGTATATATCTGATGAAAAAAAAAAAATGTGAGTATGTTGCTTTATAGATTTTTAAGTACGTGTGATATGTTTATAATTAGTTGAAAAATTATTAATAAGCAGTTTATAGACGTGCTTATTTTTTTTTTTGCTGCGATACCTAATATAGGTAGCTTATACACTGATAAATAAATTATTTACTTTTATAAACACGATTTTTTTTTTTATAATTATTTTATAATAGTATAAGTAACGCAATTATAAAAAATTATATGTTTGCTTTATATAGAAATCTAATTGTTTTAATAATAGAACATCTAAAAACATCAATTTGTCAACACGACATATATTTAATCTCAATGAAAATAATAATGAAAATCGTGCTTAAAAATTCTGCCCTCGTGATAACTGTCAACTTTCAACTTTCACCTCTATCTATACCAATAAAAAAAAAAAAAAAAAAAAAAAAAAAAAAAGAAACACTGATAAATAAAAATTACACTCTCATCTTTTCTCTCATTTTCTTATATACCACATCTTTCAATCACACATATATATAAAAAAAAAGTATTTAAAAATACCACACATAGACTGCTTTTTAAAAGCTCTTTAAAAAAACCACAAATAGGTAGTCAAGCTATGATCAAGCCAAACGCGTAAAATTGCTCAGACCAATACGACGACGATAACGACGAACGACTGGTTGCATCTTCACTCATATGCACATATTATAGATATACCTACACAAACACACGTGACAGACAGCGACAGGTGCGGAAACATATTTTTATATAAATGTCTGTGCTTACATATATAAAAGCTAAAATTCCTTTTGGCTACGTAAATCTAAACTTCGTAGTTACAAATCAAAAATACACACACACACACACACACACTTAGCACAGCACACAGCACACACATCGTTCTATCATATAAAATTCTATTCTCTGGTGCAGACGATCACAAATCAAGATACCTGTTGCACTGTTGCACACCGGTTTAACTCTAAAGCTGCAAATTCAAAACAGTTTTTTATTTTTCGGGAGGTAATTACGTATAGACCAGCTGTTTGGTTTAAATTATAGGAGGGACACACACACTGTGCAGCGCAAAAGGTGCAGTATTATTTTATTGTGTATTGGCCAGGTGAGGTAGTAATAGTAGTAGGTATGTATGTATGTGTGACATAACGAGAGTTTATAATGACGTAGATTATCTACACGCGTGTGTGTGTATGTGTATGTGTATAGACATGTGCGATTGTTGATCATTGGATCTTACGTGAGTTGACCGTGATTTTTTTTATTGTACGTTTTTTTTTCTTCTAATTTTTCTTTTTTTGGAATTTGAGGAAATAGGTGGTGTTATAATTGAATGCGTTGATTAGTTTTTTTTTTTAGTTTAGGATTGTGTAATTAAAATTGTGATTTAGTCAGTTGAAATATGAAGATATATTGATTGTATGTTTTGAATTAGTTTTATTATGTGTATCAAGTTCTAATGAATCTTAAAATATGCAAGTATTTAGGAAAAAATTTGAAATGAGTCACTTTTAATTTAGACAAATTAAGTTTATCTATAACAGAATAGTATTTTTTTTTTTTTTTTAAACAAATGACTAATACATTTTATAGATAATATATATTAAATAGTAACACGTTTGTATATTGATATTTATTGTAGCAGTCACATAAATTCGTGTGTCTCTTTAAGTGAGTAAGCTTATAACTTTGGTTTTTACGTAACCACTGCAATTTTAAAACTAGAAAAGAAAAGGAAATAATTATTAAATAAATCATTTTAACAATGACAATCTTATAAGTCATAATTATACTTTGTTACCTTGGAAAGCTCGTAATTCAAAAAGAAAAAAAAAAACTTAAATTTCATTCACACTTATAGCTGCAAAAAATTTTCAAGTTGAATTATTTTTTTTTAATAAATAAAAAAGATAATAAATTTTTTTCAAAAATAATAAATTAAATTTATTATCATATAGATATAAAGTTATTACGAGTAGATTTTAAAATAGCTTATCTTTCCCTGTTGATATTGACTATAAAAAATAAAAAAAAAAAAACAATCGTTTGTAATTACGTTCAATGACACACTAATTTAGCGCGTAATTTAAAATGTATTATAATTTAAGTACGTCTATTATATGTTAATGGTCTTTAAATATGACCAGTATATGATTTGATACATACAATGAAACATTAATATTACGATAATTTTACATTTCACAAGAAAATTATAGTATTATAAAAATCAAATAGAAATCTATAATTCTTTTTTTGCAATTTCGTGCGCAAAAGTCACTTTTGCGCACGGTTTACTGTGCGCAAAAGAGTACTTTTTCGCACGCTAAACAGTGCGCAAAATAAAAACCGTGCGCTAAAGTAATTTTGCGCACGGCTCTTGAATTTGCAAAAAATTATGTTCGCAACTCGGGCGCAGGCTTCCCTCTCTCGTGTGATCTCCCCGCACCTCGTCATCGGTTTCGCCGTCGAATCGTGTGCGCCGATCACCACTCGTGCATTACATGCACTCGCCCACGAGTTGATCCCAATCGGTCTGCACACTCGTGCGGCTTCACCGATGACTCGTGCGTGGTGATCACAACTCGTGCGGGAATCATGCCTTTTGCGCCCTTGTTACGAAAATAACGTATAATTCCATTCAAATGTACATTTTAGAGCCAATATTACAACAGAATTTTTTATTAAACCTTAAAATTACTAAATAACCTAAAATCTATTAAATTTAAACTAATTTTTATAATAAACATACCCTTCAATCAAAAATTAAAAAAAAAATAATAAAAAAAAATTAAACCTCGACTAATTAAATATATTAAAAACCTTGAATAATTCTTGAAACATCATACCCAACCGTAACAAAGCTCTACAGCATCTCTCATACTAATTGAACTCAGCTTTATAATATATATAAAACTCAGGGCGTGAAAATTTCAAAACGTCAATTAAATTCGACAAGCGCCTCCTATATATGTATATACACCTATCCTTATACTTTGATCAATCTCGCGTTATTAAGAGAAATCACACACGTGCCTGAAAGCTACTATACATACATTTGAGCCCATGTATATAGGCTATACGATCTTCGTATAATAGCAAATATAAGAAACATTAACACTTGCGGTTATTATAAGCTTTGATGTATAGATAGACCTAAATATGATATACCTATAAATTGCCATTGATTGAGATTGTTATATCTCTTTCGTCTTGAAAGCCCTCTCTCTCTCTCTTCTTAATTAATATTATTTATCGGATGTTACGTATTATGTCTATAGGTAATTGGAATGATATTACAAGCGTTAGGAGCATATATATTTGAATTTTTAAATTTATGGAATAGAGATAAATCGGATTATTAAATATATAGTTAACGTTTATGTTGTCTCACATTTACAAAAGAAGACTTTCATTAAATTTTTATCATTTTAATTGGAATTCATATATAATATATTTCAATATCTGAAAGCTCGAAAAATAATAAAAAAATTGCAAGCATAATTATATATATATCGATTAGATATCAATATCGAACTTTCGCCTAAATGATACGTATAACATAAAGAAATCCTTTATTCCCATATCTCCAATATTAAAACTGAATTTTATTCACATTCCCCCCCCCCCCCCCCTCACAGCATATGAGTATAACCGAGACGTTTAAATGAATTCTTCTTCTCACAGATCATCTCGTTTTAATTGTATGAGTATCAGAGATACTCTTACTCACATATCGACGCGTCAAAGTAAAGAGAGTTGAAACAGCCGGATATGTGTTGTAATAAATATAGGTACATATAGTGTGTGAGTGAGTGAGAGTAATTAAACGTTTGTAAGTGTGTGGATATGTCTTTTGGTGAGCGCATCGTTGAGTATAGGAATATATACATATACCCTTAAGCGATTGTTTATTGGCTTTATCTTACAACGTAGGCGTTGATTTATGTAATAGTCTATCCTGTATGTCTAATATGAATGTGTGTAATGTAGCTTGTAGGTATTTTTTTCTTGACTTTTCTTTGTTCAATTCTTTTTTTTTCCGTGTGATTAAAGAAAGAGTTAGATTTATAGGTACCTTATACATAAATGTGTGATGGTTGATAGTTTGTGTTGCAGTTGTGTGAAAATATAAATAATATTTCCGTTCTTTCATTAAATATCTTAAGTTATTGTATTTTTAGATATCAAATGATAAATTAGAATTAATATTAATTAAATCATTTCCTTTTTTTTTTTTATTTTGACGTTATAATTTTATTAAGAGTATAAAAAAAAGAGGCTTGGATCAATTTCAAAAGAGTTAATTTCATTTTTTTTAGATTAGCTGTATCGAATTACAATTGATAGGTATATGATCTCGATCTCTCTTATACCAAGCTTGATTATAAACGACTCGGTAATCTTTTTAGATAATATATGATCACTTCTAGATTAGTAATAGAATTTTACACTTCTTAATCCAATCACTAGTTAAAAATAAAAAGCTTTACATTTAAAAAAAAAAAAATCTAAGTTTTTCAATAAAAATGAAAATTTTAAAATAAAGTATATTCTTCTTTTCTATAGAAAAATCGATTCAAATTAAAAATATTCCACTTTACAAAACAATTAATAAATAAATAAATATAGAAAAAAAAGTAGAATTATGCAGATATCAATAAATCAGTAATAAAAAAATCTATATATCACACCCTCCCTATCTTATATACCATTACTTTACAAAACCCACTCCTTCCTTCTTTCCTCTTTCTTTCTCTATATCCCACGATCATTGAACTCTCCCTCTATACCTCTATACATATACATATTCGCAACTCTCAGCATAAAATCCTTGCCTCAAACGCCAAGCCAACCACAAGAATGCATTTTTTTTATAAGTATATCCACAACCACATAGTCAGTCATACTATAGGTATATATATATATATATATATATATATACACGAACCTAAGATCCGATCGTTAACAGCTATAAGCACCTGCGCGTACTTACTTACTATAATACTTGTACTACAACTATATATATACTCATAGCGGGAGGTCCGACTATGGCATCTCTGAACCAATTGGGCATGGAATGCGCCAACAGCCTATGTTACTCGTTTATTTTTTTTTTTTTTTTTATATATAGCGCAGTGCAAAAGCTAACGGATATTTTATACTTACTGTTTGTTGGGATGTATAATGCTATGTGCGTGTTGTGACCTTCAGTCTAAAGATGTTCTTAAATACTCTTGCGATTTTCTTTAGAGATTTTTTTTTTATAAAATTAAAGTAATTTTATGTACCTTGAACTTGAAAAATTTAATATTTATAAGTTATACATTATATTTAATAATTATTTAGAATGTATAATATCGATTATAGCATGTACATATATATAGGTAGTTTGAATACATATGCGGCTTATTATTATATATAGTAGACGAGTAAATTATTCAATTTGTCGATGTATGGCGCGACAACGAACTTTATAAGTGTTTAGCGACGTTACTTTTGAATGAGAGAATTGCGACCAGCCCCCAGCGCGTATATTAAAAGAGCGACGACGACGATACCTTGTCACTTTTAATAATTACGATTAAAATTTGCCAGAATGTAAATATATTCTTCAGTTTTCTTTATTGTATTTGAAATTTACTTTAATTTGGCAATTATGAATTTTTTTTTATTTTGGAATGTTTGCATTGCAAATTGAAGTTAATTAATTATTAAATATCTTTATGTAGGTACAAGTTTCTTTTTATTTTTGTTTATTTATTTTTTCTTTATTCGTTTTTTTTATCAACTTGAATTAATAACGTTATTCCTTTTTTGTTCTCATATAAATATAATACGAGATTCTTAAATATTTTTGTTTTCGTGCATTCCTTACCCTGATAATTTATAAATTCTAAGAATGTAATTATAGAAAGATTAGGTAAATATTTAAACAGTGATATTGTTACATGTAAGTAATTTAAATGAAATTATTAGAGCAATTACATATGTCGAGACTAATTAGCGAGTCAACATGTATTACCACAATGTCAGTTCCGTTTATGTTTAGAAGAAAAAAAATTTTTTTTTGTTTTTGTTCTATTTAATATACCGTTAATCGTCAATATAGAAACACGAGCTTATCATTTTAATAAGTTACATATATCAGCTTACCTATACACTATATACTATAAATGAATATATTATTAGGATCAAGCTCTACACTTGCTGACACATCGAGTCACACACCACTAATAATATTTTATTTATACCTACTATACCTATATCAATATACCAATAACATCATTATATCTCGTTTACTTACAGGATTTCATTAAACAACCTTACAATTAACAAGCTCATGAGGTAGCTATATACCAGAGAAATAAAAATCCAGGTGTGCTGGGAATACACCACCATATCATAGCAATAATATCCCATAAAATCGATAACCATGGCCATAGCAAAGATAAAAAATTTTATAGACACAAGTTTAAAAAACGTCTCGACACCACTTGATCGAAGTACAGCTAATCTCGAACCTGAACTTGGTATCAGAATTATTCATTCGCCAAATGACAAGTGTTTAAGGGTTACTATACTTGGCGCTCGACATTTACCACAAAATTTTGGTTTTACACGTGTTAATAGCTATCTTGTTAAGGTATGACGATATAAATTGTTTATAAAAATTAATTTATGGTAAGTGATCAAAATTGTTATTATTTTTTATTTTTGGGGTGTTTTTAGGTGAAATTGATACCAGGTAAAGATAAACACGAGACAACGACGCGTAACGAATCTTGGCCGCAATGGAACGAGGAATTCGTGTTTCATTTGAGAAAAGAGACTAAATTGAAATTTGGTAAAACGAAGGTTGTCGAGGAGGAAATTGGTGCGTCTAAATTTATAGTAGCTACTCTTTACGCGATACTCGAAGATAAGCCGTTAATCGCTACGGATAAAAAGGAGAATGAAAAAGATAAAGGTTGGGTATTACATAAGTACCTCGTAGGTAAATTTATTATTTTAAATTATAATTAAAATTTAATTTTAAAACAGCCAATACAGGTAAAGACAAAAAGGATTCAAAGAAAAAAGATGGCAAGGACGGTACGAGTGGAGCTCAAGATCAATCCTCAACATCTTCCCAACAACAAAGCCAATCACAATCAAAAGGAGCTAAATTACTCAATCAATTTTTCGGCAAAGGCTCGGATAAAATTGGCGAACCAACGGGTGTACAGGAACGTAAAGCATTTGAGAAACGCAGGACAATTGGCGCGACAACGGTACCACTTGATCCGCGTAATTTTGGTATTAAACCGACAAAACCAAAGCATCCGCAGGATGTTTCTACGGGTGATATGTGGAGGACACTTAAACCTATATCTAGTGGAATATCTGGTGCTGAGGAAAGGGTAAGGATTTATATTTATGTAGAAGATTTTACCTATATCTATTTTTCTTTTTTAATTTTTTTATTTGTAAATTATTTTGTGACGAATTTAGAATTTTTATCTAAAAACCTACTTTCGAATATTGCAATTTATATTTTATTAATTATTAAAAAAAAAAAGTTTTTTTTTTTTGCCTTGAAATAATGTAATGTTAAACAAATTCACTTTAGTTTAACAAATTATAATAATAGAATTTACGTTGTATTACACGATATATACCTACACAAAGGAAATTAACGATCTCGTGTAACAAATGTTCATAAAGTGCACTTGAAAAAAAGCTCATCTCCTAATTATAATCGAGTGAACACTGACGTAACTGAGAAATACAAACGAGGGGGAAAAGGGCAAGATGAGGGCAGTTCGGTATAGGGGAGCTCGAAAATCAAATTGAATCAATTGATATAAAAAAAAAAAAAAAACGTCAGACTAAATTAGTATTATAAAGAGGCGTGAGTATATGAAGGGAGAAGACAATTGTGTGTTTGTCTTTTATATTGAAAATTTAAATTCTCCCTTTTACCATCATCATTAAAGCGCTTTCGCTTAATTTAAAATTGTTCCAAAAATATATCATCAAGTTACATATTTATCCAGTCCATTAATTAAAATGATGAAAAAATAAATTTTTTTCTTTGCTTATTTTACAAAAATGCTTTGCATAATTTTAAAACAACTCTAATACTTTTTATTAAAAAAAAATTCACAGCGTGAAAACAAAAAAGGTCAAGTCGAAGTATCACTGTGCCAAGAGAAAAGCGATCGAAAAGACGGTGGTGGTGGCAGATTAGTAATGACTCTACATCGATTAAGATGCTCGTTACAATCGATGCACGAACACGAGGCTCTAAAGGGTCAGTTGTATATTAAAATGTCAGTTGTCGAAGCCGGACGTGTTACGCATTTTTGGAAAAGCGATCGTTTCAATGCCTGCGTTTCAATGAAATTCGATCCTGAATATGCTCAAGTTGCTGCTGATAATCCTTATGAGGGTGCACTCAAGGATGTGAGCTTTGTTGTTAAGTTCGTTTCTAAGAATAAGATTGGTAAGTTGTTTTTTATTAAAAAAAAAATGCCTAATATTTTTATTATAATTGGTTATTTATTTTAGGTAAAAAGCTCACCGTTGGCCATTTCGTAATTGGACCGGACGTAGGCGGAGTTTATGGTGATCAATGGAAACAAGCCTTAGCAAAACCAGGACAGCAAGTTTTAAAGTGGCAAGCTTTTGAGTGAAAAATAAAAAAATAAAAAATACCTAAATAATTATCAAAGACTTGCAAATTAAATTGTGTCGGCACACTGTGTATTATTATTACAAGAAGAATCTTCAAGATTTTTTTAACGATCATAACTTATAATTATTTTTTTTTTTTTAAATGTTTATAAAACTCATCTCACAAAGCGTCATTATAAACGATTATTCTTTTTCTGTATTATCTTGCGTAAGCTATAAAAGATCCGTCAAGAATCTATAACCGTCCATTATTGTGTAAGCGATGTGTATATATACGCTACACCGTAAATTGTAGATATACTATGTTTGTATGTATCGAGTTAGAAACACTAGATTTTTTTACGCTATTCTCATGTACAAATGTAGAAAAATAATGTGAATTTTAATTTTATTAATAGATATTTGTTTATGTGTACTTTAAACTTTTTTTTACTAATGATCTTATTGTGTAATATATAAGCGTAACTAATGACAAAATATTTACGATTTATTTTATTTTTAATTTTCTTTGATTATCGAAGTATTTGTATTATTAAAATTGAATTGAAAAATGTTTAAGTCTATGCAACATCAAAATTGTTTATTTTAATAATTTAAAAAAATAAAGATTGTTCAGAATTTGATGAAATTTAATTTATGAAAAAGTATTATTATAATAGTTTTTATAAGTATTAAGTTTTTTTTTCATGCAAAATAAGCGATTTTTTTTATACATTGATAAATTGAAATAAATATGTGTAGTAAATTAAAGGTTGTATTAGAAATATAGTAAAAAATACAAAATATATGTTAAATATTTGTTGTCTTTATTTCATAAAACTTATAAAAATGTATCTTGTAAAAAGATTCAAAATTAGTTATGTATGTACAACAAGCAAAATTTTTTTACTAGAACATTAACAATTATCTTAAAAAAATTTGTTCGCATAAAAATATAGAAGATGTTTGTATATTTAAAAACTAATACTATATAGTATATTGTTCTGGACGGTATCAGCAGTCTTATTGACTATAATCTTTGTTTATATTATGTTATTAATGATTATCATTCATTCAGTTTGTACTATAGTAATCTACTATTACTATCTTTGAAATTCTTAAAAATTTTGGAGCATTTGTGCGATAAAAATTTATAAATATGTTTTGAATAAGGTACACATTCCACAAAAGTTTTATAAAACAGTAATAAAAAAAACCCTGCTTAGAACAGAATTTGGCTAAAAAATATTTTAAAATAGAACTTGTAACAAAGCATTACAATGACTATTTTGTTCAGATCTATGTTGCAGTGAAAAAATATATTATAATTTTCACATTTTCATAAGCCAAGTAATAATGGCTATAATTGATCCACTTAAAAGGAGGATTATACTTTGTTGTTGGCCAGATGCTGTATTACAACCATCTTTACTATTACATGTGCAATATTCAATAAAAATATTGTAGGTACCTGTCCTCATAAGACAAAATCTTTCATCTCCTCCAATACCTGGCTCACCCATGAATGCACAACTACGGAAGTATCTCCATTCTCCATTAACTATAAATTAACAAAATAATAAAAAATAATGATAAAATAAATTAATTTTTCAGAAATCAAGTAAGTAATCTAGCAATTTTAACCATAGTTGTTTTTTATTCCAATCTCTTTTTTTCACAATTTAATTCAATTTCAAAAACCTAACTTTTAAATTATTTATTAAATTCTTATTAAAAGTCTTTTTTTATTTTTGTGTGAAGTTTTTTTATATAATAAGTTTTTATAAAAACTGATTTATTTAATTAAGTTTTTATCATAAGTTTTTAAAAAAATCTGATTTGAAAAATATATCAGTATAATAATAAAAATTTTATAATTATTACCTTTTTGTCGAATTTTTCTGCACATCGTCGGTCTAACGCCGGGCAAATGAGCAAGTCCTTCTTTGACAGTGCAATCGGCAATCGGAAAAGACGTATTATCAAAGGGATCCGAGCATTTTGGATCGGAATCCGATCTGCACTCCCAGCACTTTATGGAGAAGCCTACACATACATACATACATATACATCGAGTTATATTTTTTTATGGTTAGAAAAACTTTTCTGTCGTGGGCCGGAAAACCGATACAACTAGTTCATAATATATTTCACAGCGATCGACAATTATAAAACCATTATCAAAAATAGCTTGGTATCGAATGACAAAAAAAGCAAAACAAAAAGGTACCAGGGCAACGGTTAAGGTATATAAGAATAAGAAGCAATGCAATTTTTTCGATCGCGACACTAGCCGATATAGCCGCTCAGATATATCATCGTGTTTATTCCTATATTGTAAACTTGACTCACCTGTGCCGACGAAAAATGCAAACAGCACGACGGCCGCGAGCTGTATTAAAACCAATCGTTGGTAGGCCATTTCTGTTAAACGTGTGTTGCTTATCTTTTACTTATATATTAATTAAATAATATTTAATAAAATAAAAAAGAAGGGCCAACGGCCGTCGCGATTACAACTGCAGTGGAACTCCCTCCCGTGTGCGTGGTGGACGACACGACTCTCCTCGCGCTGCCTGCCTGCCTGGCGGCAACGCCTACAATCAACGTACACCTACACACAAACACACCAACCAAGCCAACAACACGCCTAACTTTATTATTCATATAAGGGAGGGCCGCTCGGCTAGGCTCGGTTTTGTTCGCGATCGAAGTATATGGAGGGGACTACTCTTTTTTTTTTTCTGTTATGCGGCCCGGCTCGCGTTTATTATATGCAGCGGTAATAATAAAGGGCCATTTAAAACTGACAGTTTCGAAATAAAGAAGCTTTTTTTAGGCTCTTGATTAGTTTTAAAAATAGACTTTTAAAAGATTTTTATTTTTTCTTTTTAAGAGATTAAGGTCATGAAATTTTTTTTAATTGTTTGGATATAGAGTTTAGTATTTTGTTTTTGATTTTTGTTCTAGTTTCATATATTTTTTTTTTATGATAGAAACATACAAAAAAATAAATTAAGTTATTGACAGAGAACTTAATAAACTGTGATGTAATTAAAAAAAATATTAATTTTTAAATTACTTGACAAATGTACTTGATTTTATAAATATTTTTATTTGTTTTTTCAATTTTTATACATGTAAATACATCGTTCTAAATTATTTTTGTTCAATTATGGATGAAATATTTACATTCATAATGCAAAAGTGATATAATTTCAAAATACTTCTGAGGTATTTTTAAAATTTATGTTGTAGTTTATAAATTTTTATTTTACATTTTTGTTTGCTTATTGTAAAAATGTTAAACAAAAATTAATCGATGCATTAATAAGTTGAATAAACCAAATAAATTGATTATTTTTTTGTAAAATTTAAATAAAAATTACTCAAATTGATGTAATATTTTGTTAAAAACTTTATTACGTTTTTCTGAAGCATAATTTTTGCGACATTTGTAGTAAATTTTGTGGGCTATCTACAATAACGATTTGCTTAATCAATTGTATACAATACACATGATGTATTAAACAACTATATCACTCATACATAAAACTTTATGTATGATCTGATATTTTAAAATTTACAAAAACAATCTCCTTTAGTATAACAAAGAATTTACTCTTTCGAAGCTTCTGTCACAACTTTTTTTATGTTATCTTTAATATATTGTACTCGTTGAATAAGCTTATCTTTAATATTCACATCTGTATAAGGTATTAATATAGGTGTGTAGTTTTGTTTTTGTAACAGTTTAAAGTAAAATTTAGTAGGTCCAGTGACTACAATTTCTTCCCTGCAAAAGTCTGCATAAGTACAAGTAAGAATACCTATCCTAAAAATTTTCTTGTCCTTATTTGATTTTGCATCACTTAAAACAAAATTGCATTGATTATCCACAGAAACTTCGGCATCTAAAAGTAAAAAATTCATTTCAAATGTTTCAAGTGAATATCATATATTTTATTATGACAATATATTGACTTACCTAGTAAAAAACCCATTTTAGTATTAATATTAGTAATTAAATTGGGAGAATCTGAAGGAGTTAATATTTTTAATGCACTATTTATAGCATTTGCAAAATCAATTTTTTCTTTAGATCTTGGGATTGTTGCATCAAAGAGAGGAGAATCTTCAGGAAGTAATTGCCCTAAAAATTTCTTTAAATTATTTTTTTGAATCATGAATAAGAAAAGAAAATAAGATTTTTTTTATACCTTTATAGTTAGGTGTCAATCGTGCTGCTGCATTAACATTTAATATTTTTAATGCCTTTGGTATAGATAATTCAGTTTCTTCTGTTAAAAGAAATAATATTAATAAAAATTTTGTTTTTGACTGTTCTAATTTATAAATTATTATATTTATAAGTAGTTTTAAATGAATTACTAACCAAATAATCTGCTTAAAAAATTATTATTTAAAATTGAGTCATACTGCTCAGGAACAGCTTGATCTAAAATAGCTAAAGACCAGATAACATCTAACCATTCATAACTATTACACATATCACTTTCCTTCAATGGTAGAATAACATTCTGCAAAAATTGAAAATTTTTTATTGAATTATAATAATAATAATAATCAGCAAATAAAGTCTCAAAATTATTTAAATATTTTTAAAGTATAATTAAAATTTTTATGATAATTAAATGTTAAAAAAAAATTCTTTAAAAATAAATTAAAATGTATTTATACCTGCAACAATTCATTCATATTTTTAGGTGTGTATCCTAAATGTGCCAGCGTCACAAGTAGATTGGAAATTTCTTGAGGCCTGATAATTTTGTGATGATTAACAATCCATTCGGATAACAAATCCAATAATGGTGTATCTCGGTAACGTAATACACCTAAAGATCTTAGAATAGATCCAATGACTGCACTGTTTTTATTATCTGGTATTACAGTAAGTAAATCTTTACTTATTTTTTTCATTAATATCTAAAATATAATATACAATTAAGATAAATAAAATTGCAAGTCTAAAAAGAAAAAAACAAAAATAATATATAAATAGTAAAAGTAAACTTACAGTATCATAGAAAGAAAGTACAGACACACTGTACAAAATATCTGCTAATAATTTAATATTCAGTTTTTCAGTTGAATTAACAATTTTACCACATAAAATTTGAATAACTGGTGTGTGTCTTTGTTGTTTACTTGCTAACTTTGATAAAATCTGTAAAAATATTTTTATTAATAAAACTTTGTTGATTAATAAATAAATAAAATTTTTAATAGTATTTAGTCATATTTTTTGGTATTATTATAATTAGTGCTATGATAATAATTTTATAAATCATTTTTATTTACCAGGATCACTTGGTATAGATTCAAATATTGAATTCTCATAATTTGTTGGTCTGAGTTTAAGAATTTAGCAAAAAGGTCATCAGTAGTATTTGATAACAGTGTTGGTTTTTTATCAACTCCTAACATATTGTATGCTTTCCAATATTTTTGGTTTTGTTGTAAATCACTCATTTTAATTTTGTTATTATTTACCCATTCGTACAAGGTAGGAATAAGAGTTGCTGCATTCTGTTGATTAAACGCAGGATCATCTGTCACAGCCAATAAATCAGTAATATTTGTTGCTGTTTTTATGCTATCATTGAGTTCTTTAGTTTTGTCTGTAACACCTTGTTCCGTAGCAATACTCAAACTTTTAAACGTTGCAGTGATAAGTGATTTACTTTTAAATGCTTTTTTGTATACACTTTTCTTCTTTGGCTCTTTCTCTAGGCTTTTGTCTGACTAGAAAGTAAATCAAAATATATTAAATTAAATAAAATTAATATTAACAGCAGAGCTTTTCTTTTTTTTAACATAGAAAGACCTTTTTACAAGACTAAACCTCTAATTAAAATTTGTAAATGAATATAAAAAGTAAAATCAAGATTCTGTGAGTCAGAAAGAAAAGATCATCAACAATCTCTGCTATTATATAGTTTAAAAACCTTGCATTAATGTCTCGTTAACACCAAACTAGTATAATATTTAAAAGATTGTATAAATGATCCAATCGAACAAAAAAAAAAAAGAAAAAGTTCATACAAAATATAAAATAAAATAATGAAAAAAATAAGCATCATACTGGTACGTTGTCAGACGAGACATTGTCGATAACCGGACTAGGACTGGTTGCCGTAGTACACGACAGAAGATTTTGAGCTGCAATCCACCAAGAGGCACGTTGTGTCGTTCTCCTTGCCGAGGCACAGGCCAGCGTGCCACCGAGTTGCAGCATCGTTGAACTTCAGCTTTTCAAGTAAAACAGACCACTGCCAGGTAGATGTAGAATATCGAGAGAGAAAGAGTGCAAACACGCTGCTGTCTAATTGTATATATATTTATATAATCATCGGGAGCTTAAAAGAAAAGGAGCAGCAACGAGGCTGCAGAGAGAGAGAGGAGGCTGGCCTATTATATGAACCAGCTCCGGCTTTTTGAAGCCGCTTTATTACACACCGGTGACTTGACTTACACACTCTCGTGCTCTGGCAAATAAATTAACAGCATTCGGCTCCAGGACAACGCATATTTAACTTGTAAACTTTTTTAATACACAAGAGTATATGATGGAATATCACCCGGTCGTCGTAGGTTAGATACCAAAAGAGAGAGACACGATTATATATTTTCTCGGCCTGCTCTCTCCTAAAACCAAGATGTGTTCTGCTAACCTATAAGCGAAAATAAAAGAGTTGCGCGAGCATAATATACAATATCTATATCTATATATGGGTGCACGTGCAATTGCACTATTGCAGTCATAGAAGCGGCCATTGTACACCGCGAAATTTTAAGCTTTTTTTGAATAACTTATAAAATTTATATATAAACATTATATAAGGGTTGATTGACAAATAAGAATATTATTATAGTTGTGTGTTTAAGTTGAGTTTATTAAAAATTGTCACGTGTTAATACATATATCGAGAGTATTTCTAATTTTATACTCTTAATGCGAGTTCTAATGACATAATATGTTCATCTTAGAAATAATTCTTAATAGTAAAATCCATTATCTATGCAGAATATAAAACAAATTTATCATAATTTATAAAAATTTTACAAATTAAAATCATAAAATTACAGGAAAGTCAAAGCAAATTATGTCTATGATTTTGTTTATACAAATTTTGTCTAATTTAGTAAAAAAAGTTGACGCGTTTTCTTTAATATTGATTTCCTCTGCCTCTATAACCACCTCCGCCTCTGTAACCACCTCCTCCACGATATCCACCACCACCGCCACCTCCACGATATCCACCACCACCACCACCACCTCCGCGATAACCACCACCTCCGTTGTTGCCATAATTATTGCCTCGATAACCGCCTCCACCTCCACCTCGGCCACCACCTCCACCTCTATAAAAACCAGTGTCTTGGCGCATCAGTTTAGGTAAAGGGCCACCCTCTGAGCTACCACCAGATTCACCTCGGAAGTCTCGACCAGTCATGTGGCCTCGTGGAGGTCGCCTCGAAGCAAAGCCACCACCTGTGATAGGTTCCATTGAGTACCTACAGGCGTTCATGCCACACAAGTTTTTAACAACACCTAAGACCTATAGAAAAGTTTAATTTATTATTAATCAAACGATTAAGCAAATTCTATTATTTTTTAGTCAAGTAATTTAGTTTACATACCTTCTCATCCAAAGGACTAAGTTCTAGAATAGTTTCTGGATCTTTAGATGCTTTAATGACAAGACTTTCTAATGCTGGTCTGAGTGCAACAATTGCAGCAGCATGTTCAGGATTCATTTCCAAATTAATCCAATTATCTAATTTAATAATGTTGTCAACATACTCTACTTTACGAGAGCCAAAAAGTAATAAATGCAATGGGGATACCATTGTCATTTGTTTGCAAGATACCGCTCTGGTACGAATCTAAAAAATTAACAATAAAAATAAAGAAACTATTTCTAATTGTAACTTTATTATGTACATGGTGAAACTTGTAGCTTTATAAATAAATTACCTTTTCTCCAAATACAAAGAATGGAAATGGGAAACTTTGTTCGTAATTACTGCAGTTTACGGAAGTTTTGTGAATAAGTGCAGCCCTTGATTCTGTGGTCAAGACCTTTCGTTTTTCTTTGTGATAACATACGTTAGGATAAAGACCCATACAAAGTAGAGCTGTAATTGTGTCTAAACGCGCATCTGCGCCAGCTTGGTAGTTTAATGGTGTTGGACAAAGTGTTTCCTCTGGGAATCCGGCACTCGTTAAAAGAGCTTGCAATTGATGCTGCAAAAGCATAAAAAATAAACTTACTTAGGATTTTTCTTTTATCAATTTAAACTTTAATTAAACTTTTCTTACTTTAGCCTCCCAAGTGACACGCAGCGTAGGTAAGCTGACATTTTTAGAATCACAAAAAGCGTTTTCAGCAAACTCGCCGCTGACGCGAGCTTCCTCCCAGCACTGGAACACGTGCAACATAGCCACATGGTCACTATAACGTGCACCGGCAAAAGCCTTCTGTTGAGGAGAGAGTCGACGTTGTTCTGGACCCATGTTGTAGACCTCGGGGAAGGTTGAACTGTTAGCTGCCATTGTTGATAAAGCATCGCCTATACGGAACATGCAGCCGAGAATCATCATTTTGCCAAGACGGGGTTCGATCGGAAGTCGAGCGAGAATCTTGCCGAGTGGTGTTAGCTCGTCATTTTTGTCGAGACACTTCATTTCTGAAATTGTTAATTATAATATTAAGATATTTCTTTTATTTATTAAGATGATATTGGAAAGGTCAATTAGATAAAAAGCATACCTCTCAGCATGACTTCAGCTTCAATGACGGCATCAAGAGGGGGTGGTTCAATGGCCTTTGATAAGAATTTTCCAATGCTACCCAGTCGTAGGAGTTTAATACTGAGTGCAAGCTCGTGCAGAGGTGTGCGGAACATTTCAGGTGTCATGTGCTCGTCCATCCTTTCAAAACGAGCTCTCGAGCACAAATGGAAGCAGAAACCTGGACGTACACGACCGGCACGACCTTTGCGCTGTTCAAGGTTTGTTTTGCTAGCCCAGACCGTGGCGTAATTGGTCATATTGTTGTGGGACGTAAAGAGCTTCATTTTAGCCTTGCACGAGTCGATTACGTAAACGACATCGTCGATGGTAATTGATGTCTCGGCGATGTTGGTAGCTAGAATAATTTTGGTTTTGCCGGACGGTACCGGATCGAAGACTCGACGTTGATCTTCACGAGGTAGCTGCGAGTGCAGAGGAATGATGACATATTCAACTCCACCAAATAATGGGTGCTGTTGCAAATGTTTCATGAGCGCGAAAATCAAATTCCAACCAGGCAAAAATATTAAGACTGCTCCAGGTATAGCTTGTTCTCTAATGTATCTTAAAAGACTCTCAATTAATTCGAAGCTTATATCTTTCTCTGTTAGCATTGCCATAGAATTCTTGGTTTGAAGGCTATAGTTAGAACCAACAACTTTGTTCAAATTTTCATCGGGCTCACTGTCTATTGGAAGATCATCTGCTTCGCGACTCTTGCGTTTCCTTGAGTCTGGTGGAGGAACGAATTTTGTCAATTCAATACAATCTTCCAGAAAATATTGTTGTACGGGGTAAGCTCTTCCAGGGACCTCAATAACAGGACAGTTGTTAAAGTACTGACTGAAGAGAGTTGTATCGATTGTCGCCGACATGAGAATGATTCTTAGATCTGGATACAAGTGTATCATGTCTCGAAGCACGACCATAATGAAATCGGAGTTGACGTCACGCTCATGAATTTCATCGACGATAACGTGCGAGACACCTCGTAAACCTCCTTCCAATTTTCGAAGAAGTACTCCAACGGTGCAAAACATAATACTGCCGTAGGGTCGAGGTAAACAAGATTCAAAACGCACAGAATAGCCGACGCTTTGACCAAGAGGTTCGCATCTTTCAACGGCTATGCGATCAGATACAGAAACGGCTGATATACGACGAGGCTGAGTGATGGCGATTGAACAATAGGCACCTTGACCACTTGCAATGTAATCATCTAGAATGAATTGGCAAACTTGGGTGGTTTTACCACAACCAGTGTTACCCCGAATTATGATAACTGGATTTTCATTGATAGCCGCCATAATCTCGTTCTTTTTAGCGAACACTGGCAACTGAGAGCGAGCTTTCAAGCTCTGCTGCAGTTCAGGTGCTTGTTGCATACGTTCTCGAGCTTCTCTCATGATATCTTCAGATAGCTGGTCCAAAGGCATAGTAGCTAGTGGTCCTTCATCAATGTTACAATTGGTCCATGGATTCCAGTTTTGTTGTGGTGGAGACCAGCTAACAACACCAGCAGGTTGCGGTTTGGATGAAATAAAATCGTCAAGGACGTGGTCAGTAATAAGAGATATTCCTGGAGCACTAGAAGTTGATTGAGCAGAACCAGCTTCATCATGTTTAGATATCATTGGGGGTGGTGGAGCATGCTAAATTTTTCAAAAAAGATTAATCAATCAATTAAAAAATATACTTATATTAAAAAACAATTATAATATATAAATTAATAATTTACCCGATCTACTTGAATAGGGCTAATTTCTAAAGCCTCCAAAACTGAATGAACTTCTTCTATGAGTTCAGGAGAAACGTTTACAGGGTAAGGCTTCATTTGATCACCTTCTTTTTTAGTTTTTAAAGTTCCAGAAAATGCTTCGATAACTCCCAAGTGATATAACTGTCGGACTAATGAGAGAGCGCAACTTTTTGATGCAGTTTGTTTATTAGATCCAGTTTCACAGCCCTTGACGTCTGCAAAAATTATTTTTATTTTTAATTTATAAATTAAATAAAATTAAAAAAATAAAGTAAGAAAATAAATATTCCTTACGTCGTCCAAGTTGTTTCACGTAAAAAGTCAATTCAGCCATAAAGCTCCTGTGATAAGTATTAAAATATTAATAAAAAATCAAGTTATAAATATACTTAAAAGCAGTAAATAAGATTGGTATTAAATTGCTTTTAATAATAAATACATTGGTACTCACCAATTTCAAGCTTATCCAAGACCATATTGGAGCACATAATTCATATATCTGCAAAGAGCAGCACCAAAACTATTATTGAATCAGTTCAATAAAAGTTTTGGTCATACAGGCATAAACTCAAATCATCAAAAGTACCAATTTTTATATTGAAAGCTGCCACAAGTTTGATAGATTTCAATAAGATAAATTGGTAACTTTATTATTTACTATCAAATTTGCAGTGTAACATGTCACTGCATTTTTGCTTTGATCTTGTACTCCAAAATGGTCTCGTTTATCTCATAGAGATTAATAAGAAAAAAAATAATAATAATCATGCAAGTTTGATATTTTTACTTTGGTACTTCATAATTATTTAGTTCAAGAATTTCACCTTAAATAAAATTTACATTTAAGATGTTATTATTGAACATTATTATATCTCGTTTCTACTGCAAAATTCTATCATTTACATTAAAAAAAATATTGTATTATAACATCATCCAACTTGAATAATTGCATACCGTGTGTGATCAGGCCCTACTGGCGTATATTTGTAATCTGCACTAATTTTATTAATTTGTAAAAATTGGTGTAATTTTGATTTAGAATTTTCAATAGTCCAGTTGCCATGAATTCCAGCATTGACATCAACATCTTCTGCTTCTTCAACCCTTTTTTGATCAGCCAATCTATCCATATAAGTATAGTTGTTTTCCCCTTTCTCATTGTAGGGTCTGTAAGCTTGACCAAAATCATTTGGTCCCATACCATCTCTGAATACTGGCTTAGTGGGTGTATTATCAGAGAATTGGTTTGCCACTTCTGTTTGCTGAGTTGCACCAACATCAACAGGAACATCATTTGGACTGATTTTTCCAATGCGGACCAAATAGTTAAGAAAATCTTTTGAAGCATTTCCTTGGGAATCTTTTTTGTTGGTAGAATTACCAACAGCAACATAGTCATAGCCACTAACACGCAACTCGCAAAGAAAACGTTGCCTATGTTTAGGGCCTGAAAGTAAAATTGTATTTTAATTATAGAAAAAATTATTTTTAGTACCAATATTAACTTGCAAAGGGCTACTTAAGTTTAAGGTACATAATACTTAAAGTTTAAATTTTTTAATAAAAGTTATTAAACACATGTATAACGTGTAACAAAATAAAAATTTTAAAATAGGAACAAAGCTTAAAAAGAGCATAATATTTTCATATTTATACAAAAATGCTTAAAATTTAATATTTACAGCTAAAATATAATTAGCAAACTCCACTTTCTTCCCATAATGCAATATTTTTATAAATAAGGGGGGAGGGAGTAAGTTTAGTTGAGTCAAAGCGTTCAGAAAACGGAGTTGTAATTTTTTAATGGCGGATAATATATACTCACCAGTTACTCTAACTTCAAAAACAGGTTCGCATTGATTTTGGGCGCACCACTGGTGCATAAAGCCCTTGCACGTTATTGGTACTGGGTCACCCATCGTCCTGGGTGTGGGTGATCGCGTTCAACTGACAAGAATCGAAATCCTTTATTTTTTTTTCCGGCGTTGATACAATTTTTAACGATTGACTGACTGCACGAGGTGCCAGCCAAATGCAGAGTGCGGGCACTGCGGACGAGAAAAATGACAAACACTACACTAATCAGTTGACTGTCTAAAAAAATGTCGATTGTTGCAGCGACCTCTTTATTAATTGTAGCGAACTAAAAAGTTTTTGACGCACTTCCGGGCGGTTGATTTGAATGTTTATTTTTTTTAAATTTTATTGATGTTTTGGTATGATTGCAATTTATTGCAACTGCTTATAAAATATATTAATATAGTTTGTAAGTTACATTTTGTATATTAAATAAAAGAAAAATTATTTATAATGCTGAAATGTAACATTAATTAACTTTCAAACAGTGATGCTATATTATGCATTCCTAAAGATTGCACAAAATATTACTTATATATTTGTTTCAACAAATATCTTTTTTTTTGTTATACATTATAATTATGTAATTGATTATATAACTATGAAGCATTAGTTATATAAATTAATAATTATTGAATTTGAAGAAATTATGAGTTAGTTTTTGTATATACTAGTAGATAAACAGCTGTAATTGAAGGAAGTGATAAGATTTGTTAGTTATCTTAAAAAAATTAAAACTTTGATTAATTATTAGTATCATAACATCTTGAGATTATTTATCATTTTACAATAAATAAAAACTAAAATGATTTATAATAAAAAAAAATAATCTATGTGAAATGTGGATAATAAATGTGAATTCTTTGATGACTGATTTTTAATGTAATAAACATTTATTAAATAAAAATGTGTAAACAAAATTTATACACAATACATGCCATTGTAATAAAGTAACTTTGAGTCTTAAATTATGATAAACACTACATAATTTAAGATTTTTTTTTTGTTATACAAGAGAAATTTTTTTTGCTAGTACTTTTTATAATGAAATAAATTAAAAATAAATAATGGTCCCTTTTCAAACATGAGAAAATAAATATAAATTTCATATATAATTATTTTACAAAAGCTTGCACTATAATAAAATTTTTACAAAATAATTTTTGAAGACAAATAAAACAATATTTTTATAAAAGACTTGATTTTAATGTGAAAATTTTTTTTTATTTTACATTATTTTAATTATGACAAATAAAACATCTGTAAATTGATACAACTTTCAGTATACCAACATAAATTATAACAGGACAGAATAACAAAACCAATTCAATAAATCATTTCATTTACAATAATATAGACATCTTTTGTACATATACAATATGTAATAATAACCCTGCACCAGCAATACATTAAACTGTACTCAGTATTTCATTTCTGGCATCTGACATAACATCTAAAGCATTCTGCTTTATTAAATTATCTGCAACATCTTTTCCCAACTGTTCTGCACCATAAAGGCTTATGGTATTAATACTTCCAGGCACCACACCACAGTAAGTTCGTGGTTCTCTATAAGGACACTTTTTCATAGGCTGACCATCATCATCTGGCATAAACAATTTACATTTTAAGGAGTCTTTGATCATCACCTTACCATCAAGTGACCAAACAGCTCCAGTAATAGATAATTCTTTATTTTCTAAAGTAGTGCAAACTCCCACTGGTGCAGAACAACCACCCCCCAAATGTTTCAAAAATGACCTTTCTGCCACACATCTTATTGTTGAGTGTAAATCATTCAGTGGCTCTAATAAAGACAGGATTTTTGGATCAACTTCTCTGCATTCTACTGCTAGAGCTCCTTGACCAACTGCATACAAGGTATCTTCAGACTCTAGATATTGGCTTATCCTGTCTTCCCAACCCATTCTTTTTAGGCCTGCAACTGCTAGAATAATAGCAGCATAATTCCCTTTTTCGTCATCTAATTTTTTAAATCTCGTATTTAAATTTCCTCTTATAGTTTCAACTTTCAAGTGTTTCATAGTCCTTGCCAGATGAGCTGACCTACGCAATGAACTTGTTCCAACAACACTGCCAGGAGGCAAAGTTTCCAAAGTGAAATCACTGAAAGCCTTGGACATGACTACAGCATCGCGTGGGTCCTGTCTTTCAAGAATAGCACCCACAGCAAGACCATCTCGTAGGGTAGTTGGCAAATCTTTGAGCGAATGAACTAAAAAATCAACTCTGTTATTTTCCAGAGCGTTCTCCAATTCTTCAGTGAACAGAGACTTCTCCCCAATTTTTGGCAGTGATATATTTAATATCTTATCTCCTTTTGTGTTCATGGTAATTATTTTAAACTCCAAATCTGGATTGCGATCCTTTAAACACTTGATTACATAGTTGGTTTGAATGAGGGCGAGCTCGCTCTTTCTGGAGCCAACTTTAATCACGTTTTTCTCCTGCGTCGTCGTCATTCTGCTGAATTATTCTGCAAGAACAACAGAAAACATAGAATTACAAAGAAAAAAATAAAAAAAGAAGAAAAAAATTACTTTTAACTGTGTCAAGTACACGTTACTTTCTAATTGTGAAACATTACGAGTAAGAACAATATGGCTACATAGAGAGTACAAGTGTCGACTCCGAAAAGTAAGGGGGCCAATAGAAAGCGGATATATGTTATTATAATCTCTTATCATATTGTTGAAGTTCCAATAATAAGAGAGTTAAAACAAAAATTGACGTATATATTGCGTTAGCTTATTAGTAATGTATACACATATATAAGCACACACGCACGTTCTCGGGGCGTGTGTATATTTAAAAGCACACACGAGTATAGTAGCTTTAATAACTTATACCTACATAAGCTATCTATTCGCACGTTACGAAACAAGGAAAGCGAAAGTCCATAGTACACGATAGAAACCGATGAGAAAAGTAAGAAAAAAAAGTTAAGAATCAAAGGAAAAGAAAGAGGAAAATGATGAAATAAGCAGAAGCGCATAATAAAATAATTACTCACCGTCAAATTTGAAAAAATAAATTTTTTCTCTACTTAAAAAAATAATCTTGCAGGTTAATTTTTTTTCGTCGGTCATCGCCGCAAAGAGAGAGAGAGAGAGAAACGTGTATTTTTTAAGTATATACGGAAGACGATGATAATGAGAGTTTGGAGACCAGGTAAATTTATTATGGACGATGAGACAGCGAGGCGTGGAGAGAGTGAGAGAGAGGGAGAGTATTAAAAGTCAATCGCGAGCGGGGATATATCGTAAAAGGGAATTTCCCTTGCCGTGCTTGTGCGCCCTTCGCGCGACACGCACGGCGCAGTACTGAGGAGGTTGCTCCCCTGAAGACTTTTCCTGTTGCTCTCGCAGCACTGTCGCAGCCCTCCTCCTCTTCCGCCACCCACCCGCCCACCTCTCCTGGTGAGGAAAGAGAGATAGATTTAAGACGTTCTCCGTCTCTCTTTTTTTAACTCGCGGAAGTCGCGTCAGCTACTTACGCGAGAGAGAACTCTGTTCATGCGCGCAGGTAAAAAACGTCGCGGTAAATGCAAACATACATTGATATGATATATATTCTCGCTTTATATTTCGTGTGCTGCGTGTATTTGATAAAAGTGTGCCAAAAACAACAATTGCAGCTTGATTAAAATTTGCTGCCTCTCCAGATGTTTTGTCAACTTCTCATTTTTCATGAACTTTATATTATAATAACGGTATGGTTTATTCCGGGAACGGATATGAACTGTATAGGATACTTGTGCTCCGATTTAAAGGAGTGCTGATGTGTTTATAACGACACTCGCGATATTATTGAATAATCATAACGTATAAGTATGATTGTTATCGACGATTCTTTGACGATAATTAAAACGAAAAGAGCAGAATCATTCAGAGCGATATATAGATATTGACGTATGTATATACCTACCTATCATACGCGTTCCGGCTATAATGTATTTCAATCGATGACGTTTTCAATGAGCTAAGATAATCGGAGATAGAGGGAATGTAATGGATATAACATATATATGATTAGGAAAAATTGCAAGGTTGTTTAATTGCTTTTTCCTTCTATTTTACAGGATTTAAATATTGGATTATATCAATAATTGGTATAGTAATATATAATTATGGGGAAAGATTATTAGCTTGGTAATCATAGTTTTTTTTTTATTGCTTATGATAATAGTCATAAGAAAATGTCAAAATTACATTAAAAAAAAATTATATAGGTATTTAAATAAACGTTTTCTTTGAAATTTTAAAATTATAGAATAATACAAGTTATTGTAATAAATAAAATAAACACATATCTATTGGCTTTCAAAATATTTATTTCATTTTATTGTTATTTTTCTTTTTTTTATTTACATTTTACTATAACTTTTTTAAATAAAGTAAAAGTAATAAAAAAACGTAAAAATCTTTTGTTTTTTTGTTTTCAAAATGATCAATGATCATTAACAGCCACGAAAGCTTTCATTCTTTATTTGCTTTCATAACAAAATACCCCACTGTCAAAATTGTGAAGGATAATTTTGTAAAGCAAAAATACTATAGACCACCTCTGTAGATCTGGTTCATCATACGTCAGCCACCAAGACATTTAAAAAGACATCAGCAATCTCAATCTGATTATTGAGCATCCAGGTGGTTTCAGTTTTCATCCAGGTTGCCACCTATTACGAAAAAATGTCATGAGAATCAAAGTTGTAAGCTTTTTTTTTATTAATGTTTGTATGTAATATCGTTTGCCTTAAATGCTAATGTTGCTTAGCAATAAGAACATGTTAAGGATTTCTTGAAAAAAAGAAATAAAAAAAAAGTACTAGTGCGGATTTTTTAGGGATTCGTGGTCGAGAGAAATATTTATATTATACATATAAAAAGGGGATAAGAAGATAATGCGTATTATTATAACCAGTGAAGATGGTTCGAAAAGAAAGTAAAAGCTACGTACATTATCGCATTAACGATATTATTGTATATATATATTATCATTTCGTATTCAACGAGAGTGTATTTTTTTTATTTTACTTTTCTATTTTTGAAGAAGATAATCATCAAACGATATCGCGCGCTCGTAAAACCGGAGTCTATGAAACAACAATTTCGAATGATTTTTTTTTTTATTCGAACGATACCGCTACGTGTACTTTATCGAAAGACTCTTTTCTATAGGATCGCTAAATGTACAAGCGAATTTTTTAAAATTTCGATTATTTACATGATGAAACTATTTTTTTCTTTTTCATTTTTTTGCTTGTGTCACGGACAAAACTTGTAACGTCGAGAACGGACAAAAAATTAATCAATTTGTGAGCAAATATAGGAAAAGTGTTGCGGACATTTATTATAGAGAAACGCATATATGTATCGCTGAAAAATGTGGTCTATTTCGATTTTGAGTAGTGGAATAAAGCAGATTGTTTTTCTTTTTTTTTACTGGTACAAAATTACGGATGAAACATGCAAAAAATGGTTTAAACTCTTTCTTCGCGATGAGGCAAGTATCTTCTTTATCGTCTCCAAATTGTAACTTTTTCTACAAAATAGATCTCCAATAATTGTACTTAGAAAATTTACCTATGAACTTGAATCAGTTATCTACGATAGGCGATTGAAAGTAGAGCACGTATAAATAAATTATGAGATTTTGAAATTAATGAATGTAAAGCTTATGTTTTTCGACCAGAAATTAAGATGAAATCAATTTTTCCTTTTTTTTTTGTTATTTTCTTCATGCAAAGTATTAAAATGCAATTTCATAAATCATTACAAAATCGAAATTTCTGTTCGATGAACGAAACCCAAAATACAAAAATAAAAAAAATAAAAAAAAAAGGAAAAAGTCGATGATTTTTCGCCAGCGAGAAGTTATCGGTTCCCAACAGAAAAGATTCGCTCAAAAGACATTGACTGCAGTATAGCTGTAGAATATATCACAAAAAAAGGGACGCACACGCGTTTCACGTTCTTGCTGATGATATAAAACATACCTTTTATATTAATCGCAAAGCCGCTGGTGCGCAAACGCATTCTCATCGCCGCAGCTTAGCGCTTCTTTATCCTCAAACCGCACGCATTGGCGTACAGAGATTATTTCGGCGTTCGGTAAACCCTCCATTTAAGCGAAGCTCGGTATACGGGCGACGTCAAAGATGCTTGCGCTATAAGTCGACCGCAAAACTCTCGCATGTTCGCAATCGTTTTTTTTTTGTTTGTCTTTTTTTTTTTTATTTAATTGTTTTTTTTTTTGCTCGTTTCGTCGAAAAATATGATGTCGAGGCGCAGATTCTTGAGGAATTCGCAAAGCGCACGATGACAACGCCAACGTTGAACTTTACTGATGTCACTTTTTGATTCTGCGTTTTTCTTTCTTCATGTTTCTGTTATACTTGTTTTCAGCAGTTGACCTCTTATTTTTGAAAGTTCAATGAAATACTATAAATTTACGTTCTGAATAGGTAAAATTTACTTAAAATTAGATAACACAGCAATTTATTTTGTATTATTAAATATCCAAACATTGATTTCATTTTAATTTGAATAAAATAAAAGTGTTAGTCTTAAAACTTTTTAAGAATATTTGTTACAACAATAGTTAATTAATCTACATTAATTTTTCAGATTGATGTATAAAATTATAAAAAATCACATTTACATATAATTATGATAGAACTTTCAAAAATAAGCGATAATTATTAATAAATAAAGTGGATTTATAAGAGAAGGACCTTAGTGATTGGAATCAAGTTATCAATGGGTTATAAAATTAGAATTAAAATTAGATTTTCTAACAAAAATTTAATTTGAAAAGATTTATTTGAAACTTATGTGATGCAAACGTTTCAATCATAAGGATGAGGAATGATTAATTACATTTATTTAAACAAAAAGATACACGGCATGTTTTGTAGTGAAAGCAGTTTTAAGCATTTCTTCTCGTTTTATTGACGAATATTGTTTAAAACACTTCTTTTAAATTCTTACATATACAAAAAAGAAAAAGAAAATGATACAGTAACTTCTAAATTAATCACTAGCTTGTCCGTTATAATATCAGATAACACTAAACTAGGAAAAAATATAATTAAACTCGTATATTTTTTATAGTCTATGTCAAAATAGGTATGTCCCTAAAACAGGCAAGACTTAATTCTTGCTACTTTACATTTTTTTTTTCTTAGACCATTACGTGTATCAAAGCAAATGCTCACATATGCTTATCATTTTGTTTTAATATATTTATGTATGTGTGTGTCAAGTATCGTTTTTCCCGACAAAAATCAACAGTATAAAAATGTTAAATTTCTATTAGAATTCTTAGTTGTCGAATGGCTTTTATGTTCGTCCAGAATTTCGCTCCTGCGCGGTCTCTCGAATTCTCTTTACAAAATTTATAAACACATTTAAACTTTCTTGTCTTTTTCATCAGATCCACACTTAACCTTGATCAAGTTTTATTCGACCAATCAGCTTCGTTTTGTTCATTTACAGGTATATATATATATTTTTTTCCTCAAATTTGTATAAACTAGGAATACAATCATCATAATTATGTGTACACGTTTTGAAACTGCTTTTAGGTAAAGTGGGCTTGAGTTTCGAGAGGGGCGTTGCGGATGTGTTTGTCGTAGACGTTAAGTTCGCGCACTCTAATCATCGCCTTTAATTCTTTTTATATTGTTTTTATATAGCCATTTTGCGTGCGCCTGTTATTATTCGCTTTAGTAGGTACACATTCGGTAATTTAGTACCTCGGTGGCATCGCGTCTGCCGGGCCTGGGAAGCTAAAAGTTTAAAAAAAATGAGAAATCGCTGTATTAATCGTTGCATATATCATATGTTTATTACTTTTTTTTTACAGCGCAGTTTCAAAGTATAAGATGTAACTGTTATGGTCATACTTATTACAACGCGTTGGGCAATATTTAAAATATATAATATCTAAATAATTGTCAATATTTGAGCTGTGCAATAAAATTTTATCAATAAATCAACCAGCAAAACAATTGTTTACTTTTTAACAAACATTTTTTTTAACAATTTAATGTATTTACACTTAAAAATTTTTTTTTCTTTTAAAATCATTGGACAGCATATTGAATTCAAATATATTTAAAATGTCTTTTTTTAAATTTGTTTTGTTTTAAAAGAAAGAAAAAAATAAAAATAAATAAAGAAATAAATTAAAAGTTATGAAAAATTTATATTCATTATTACTAGAGTCATCAGAGTGCTTGCTTATTCAACAAATAAAATAAATCCGAACATTGCCGCGTTGGGTACTTAAAGTTAGCAATTATTTTTTTCAAAAACGACAAGAAAAAGTCAAACTTGTAAAAAATAACGAATCTACTTTTATATTATTCTGACGCATTCGGCATTGTCGATCGCTTTAAAAGTATCGCATTCGCACTGTACAAATATATCGCGTAATTAATGTCGCTTTTCTACTTCTTGTTGCCGTGGACGACGCGTGTCCGCGTAAAATCGCATGCCAACTTGTAAGACCTCGAGAGCGATGGCTATGATAAACTGCTTTCAAAACTTAAATGGAGTATGAAGCATGATAAACTAGAATTATTTAGTAAACTAGTGAAGTTTAATATGTACCGCTTATCATTGTCGCATCTTAATAACGTTACATCTTATACTTTTACACAAAGATGATATTTAGTGTCGCTCTGCGCATTTGTAATTATTATAATAATTAATTTTAAAATTCACGCTCGATCGGAATCAGTTTTCGGAGAAGCATTGAGAAAACGTATCGAAACGCAAAAGAACGAGAGCGCAAGGTTTTTTACTTAGCTCAATGTTCCTTTTCGCATTTATTAATTTGTTGAACGAAAATCTTTTTATTGCTAATATATCTCTAAAGTTAACTTTAAAAAAGAACATTTAGAAAAAAAAAATTTACTCACCGATTGCCTCTTTGCGGAGGACATGAGTATGGGTCTGCTCTGTCATATCCCTCTGTGTATCTGGAATTAGATAAAGATAAAATATTATTTTTAAATACATAATAATAATAAATATTAAATATATAATTAAATTTATATTGTGATGCAAATTTTATTCATACCAGATTTACAAAGCACAGAAGATATTAAGTATGTGAGAAATTGTGAGAGTACATTACACCAGAGTCTTGAAAGATGACTTGATATCCAAATAGGATGTTAAATTATTTTTAATTTTAGTTGAAAAAGAGATATTAAAAATATAATATATTATATGGAACAAAAACTTAAATCCTATTTGAATTTCCAGCATCCAAAAAAACTTGCAAATTTTATTTAATTACCATAGCAACAAATGTGTGAATTACAATAATTTAATTAACACACAAAGGTATTAAAATGGTTAAACAAATACAAAAATTTAACAAGGTCAACGCACCCTCCAACTTGGTATCCACCACTTGGAACAGTTCCTCCAGCTCTTCGGCTGAACATGTCTGCTTGTGGTCCAGGACCAGTGTTGTAGTTTGGTCCACCAGTATTGTAGCTGGGTGCTCCACTGATTGGTCTGTTTAACAGATTCATTTTTGTTAAGTCAATAAGCTTTTATAAAGCATGCATAACAATAAAGTTACATAAATACTAGATTCAACTAAATATTGAATAGAACTGAAAAAGAAACTTAGGCTTTATTATGAGTTTAATAAATAAACTTTTACATAATAAAAACACCTTAAGTTTTAATTAAATTCAATAATATGTTAAATCTAGCTTAGGAGTACCAAGCTACAATCTGCATGTAGTGTTAAGTGTCTTTGTTTGTGTATTCATAGATAAATATGTTATTTTTCTTTTGTTTGATAAAGAACTAACATTTTAAAGTTATCTAAAAGTTGAAAATAGTTTCTTGTGACTTTTGAAAATAATAACTTTTTAGTTTCAATTTAATTGTTTTTATCTTTATAATTTATGTAAAATGAATTTTAAAAAAATAAATAAATAAATGAATAAATAAATAATTAAAATAAATAAAATAAATAAGATTAAGCCCATAAAATGAAAAGCAAAATTAAAGGTAAAAAAAATTTATTTTTGACACTATGAAAAATTAAATAGAAGTTTTTAAATACTTATTGATTCTAAACCTATTAAGGGCATGCCTCAGACCTAACCTATAACTGTAGTCAATACCCAATCCTTATTTTGCAGTATTCGTCGTTAATTGACATATTTGGTAAAATATTGGGAAAAATATGTCAATTAACGACGAATACTGCAAAATACGAGGTAGGTCTCTACGTCGGTATGATGCATACCCTTAAGTAGTCAGGTATTAAAATTTTAAAATATTCTGCTCAAATAATTTTAAAAATAATTTCTCGAATGAAAAGAAGATCTAATTTTCAAAAGTTGAAATGTGCAGCAAAGAGAAAAATTTAATTACTTACCCTACTTCACCATAACCACCACCGTAGCCACCGGTTGCGACGCCACCACTGCCGTTTCTCATGGGTCCACCCGCGGAGCGGTCGTAGTCAGCCCGAGGTGCATAGGTATCCGTGCGTCCCGGTGCAAACGTGTCAGTGCGTCCATAATCGACTGGTCCTGGTGCAGCTCTGTTGAAGTCACCAGCCATGCCGCCTCCAGCTACCGAATAGTCGCACACTTCAATAAAAACAGTAGTTGATTAGCAATTTAATCAACTATGTTATACTTAACGCCATGCCTCATATTACTTCACAGCTTTTTTGTTTTGTTTAATAAAGTATAAATTATACAATTATCAAACGAAAACAAAAAGTGTAATAAATAATAATAATACGAAGCCGACAAAATGTTTTTTTAAAAATTCGAAAGACACCATTTGTCGTACTTGGGAAATCTCCCCGATTTCCGTAGTCCGTCCTGGTTCCAAAGTCAGCGGTTCTGTTGTAGTCGGTCCTGCCGTAATCAACAGCTCCGGTGGGTCCATAGCAGCCAACCGTACCACCAGCTGGTCCGTAACCGCCCATAGGCGCCGACGACGCATAACCCATGGCAGTGTTACTGACATTCTGTCCATAACCACCGCGATCGTTGTAACCGCCGCCAAAGTCACCGCGACCGCCAAAGTCACCGCCTCCTCGGTTGTAGTCCTGGTAACCTCCACCGCCAGCAACTGAGCCATCGTAACCGGCATTGTGAATTGGCAGTACTGTTTAGGTGCGTCGAGATGATAGGAGATAGAAGAAGTAGTGGTAGTGGTGGTAGTAGTAGTAGTAGTAGTAGTAGTAGTAGTAGTAGGAGGAGGAGGAGCAGCAGTCGTTGTCCGGTTGAAAAATCGAGAAGCAGAGAAAGCAGAGCCTTCATTGCACTTTGCATGTCTCGCCTTTTTCGGTTTATCTTTATAATCACTTAAGATTCTAATTCATCGCCTCGCTCTTATTCGTTTAACAATCAATTCGACTCTACTTTAATCACGTACAAATTTTATTAAGTTTTTCTATTTTATTCTTTTTTTTTCATTTTTTTTGACAACTAAATAGTCAAAAACATAATACAAAGGTAGATTATTACTTGAGCTTAAACGTTTGTAAATGAAAAGTTAATTAGGCTCTGATAGCTATGTTACTAAATGGTGTTAATTTGCTGTACTTCATACGATGGCAATGATTGAGTGAAATTTAAATTGATAGCCTATTTGTTGTGTAATGTAATGTAAAAAAATTAAAATTTTAAAAAGTTAATAATTAAATCTTATTTGGCATATTAATATTATTGTAGAAAAAAAATTGAATTTTGCAACAAATTGGCTAACATTTTAAAGTTATCTTAAAGCTGTAAATATTTGATTTAGTAATGGTGTTATTGCAAAGGTTTACTACAAAGACATGCAGTTAATGTATTTTTTCTAAAAATTGCTTAGTTTTTTATTTTTGAAGATATGTTATTAATGAGTGATTATGAATATGCACAATTAATTTTATTTAATTATGTAATAAGAAATGAATTAAAATTAGTATACCATTCATTATTTGATTTTAAGAAAAAATAAATTAACTGAATAAATAAACACATATGTGCAGATATAATTGTGTTAGTAAATGTCATAAGTGTTGCAAGAAATATACTACAAATAAAAATTAGATTTTTTAAGCATAGACTGATAATTTAATTATATATGATCATATATGTTTAGCTTTGTATTAAAATGACTGAATTAATTTAATTTTAAATGTAAGCATTATATTTTATAACATGCAAAAAATTAATGTGTGATAGAAAATTGAAAACGTTTTGGCAAGATTATTATGCACTAAAATGTTTAAATTGCAATATAAAAATACAGTGAATAATAATCCAAGCAATTATGAAAATTAAAAAATTGTTCAAAGAAAAGAAATGTTAAGCAAATATAAAATACATATTTTGAATTTTCTTTTCTTTGACTAACAAACGACAAATGTATATAATGGATAAATGTTAGTTGATGCTATTACAAACGCTTAAACACGAGGTAATAATCATAAACACGACGCGGTGCACAATAGACAACACACCATTAACGTTCGAGAATTTAACAAAATGAGAGAAAAATATTAATCTCGTCGTACTGGACTTTGAGAAAAAAATCATCATCATCATTAGTATATAATTCTCGTGAACGTTTTCGTCGTGTCGTCCTCGTGTACTTCATCACGTCAAAATATAAACGAACTCAAAAAGTTGAGTACTTTTTTTTTCTCTCTTTTGGTACGAACGACGCGGTGGTTATTTCAACAAACCTCTCCTGTCGTTATACGGACCGGGACGAGTATCGCGGCCTCCATCTCGTCCTCCTCTGCCGCCGCGCATTGGGCCGCCACGTCTGTCGTCTCGTCGTCCTCGGGACTTGCCCGTCGACTGCTCGACGTTGATGGTCGCCCCCTTGAAGACGGTGTTGTGCAGTGCCTTGATTGCCTCGGCTGCGTCCTCCTCACGGGCCATGTGGACGAAGCCGTAGCGGTTCATCACGTCGCACTCCGTGACCTCGCCGAAACGCAGGAACAAGTGGCGCAGCTCATCGCTCCGGCAGTTCTCTGGTAGCCGACCGACGAAGATCTTTGTCTTTTTCTGTATTGTGACAAACACAAATTTTCCTTTAATAATTGATTCATTTTTTTTTCACTTTAAATAGAGTAAAGGTATAGAGAAAGTAAAACAAGTAGGTTGAAAAAACTGTTAGTAAAATGGATTGCAGATTGTTTCTTTAGAATACGACCACACTTATAAAAATAAGGAAAAGTGTGGTGTCTGTTCAAGACTTGTTCTTGCTCAACTCATTTTTGAGTAAGTCACTTACATTTTATTTCATGCATAAATTGTAAGACTTTTGAGCTTAAAAATCAGTCACATAAAATATTTTTCAAATAAATTACTCAAATGAAAAAAAAAGACTAATCAACCATTAGATAATTAAATTGCGTTTTTATTATAAATCAAAACAGTCTTGGGACTTGTAAAATAAAAAAGAGGAGAAGTTTTATATAACAAATAATTCTTTTTGTTTATATTTGTATATAAATTAAATTATATTATTATTGATAATTACATAAAAAACAAAAAAAAAATTTAAATCAAAAAATTTGAAAATTAAGTTAGAGAAAATTAATAGTGTGTTAGTTATAGAATAAGCCTTATAAAGCTCTATTGAGCATATTTCGGCATAAGTAAGATCGCGCAATGAGCCATAGTCAACGACCGCCGAGAATCGAATCCATAGTTTGTGGATTGTGAAACCGACATTCTGTCAATAAAATCATTACAAGCCCTTATCTCGAATGTGTTTCATAAAAACTGTGATTTTACTCAAGTATATATAAGATAAAAAAATTTGTTAACGATCAATTCTTACCGGTGAGCTTGGTGACACCATTTTCTGAAAAAAAAGAGAAAAGAAAATTTATTTTAAAAAACTAAATATTAAATTTTTCGAAAGTAACGTATTTTTGTTTTAGCATTAATATTTTAAATTTTGACAAAAAAGAAAATTACAATGAAATATTTTAAATTGAACGTTATTATATGAAATATAAAAAAAAGATTTGAATTTAATTCAATAAATAAATTTCATTTTTATAAATTTTTTTTATCAATAATAATATAATTTTTTAGAAGATTAACCAAAAAAAAAATGAATTTATAAAAATAGTAATAAAAATTTCATTTTCTCTTAATTAAATGTCAATATATTAATATTTTAATGTTTTCAAAACTTTGCGTTATTATTTAAAAACACTTTTGTAAAACAACTAAAAACAGGACGATCGATTACAATGCGAAAAATTCCGGAGTGTACTACATATTTATTTACCACGAGGCGTAATTCTAACCCCAAAAATAAAACAATAAAATTAAATAACAGAAAAATAAAATGTAATTTAATTATTTGATATCATAGAATGTCTATAAAATTGTAAATATTTTGTATTAAAAAATTTCATGAATAACAACTTAAAAATATACATAAACCAATAAATAATTATTTAAAAATGATAAACTTTATTAGTTCTATTTATGCAAATAATCATTATTAAATAGTAAATAAAAAAATATTTTCTTTATTGTTATTAAAAAAAAAGTATTAGAGTTGAATAAAAATAATCCGGCAATTTTGATATTGTCGGAAAACGCGTTAAGCTCCATAATACAAATACTTGCTCCAATTTTACATAGACTCAAAATTGAGCATGAGCAATACAATTAAAGACCAGTTAAACAATATTTTAATAAATGGTTACATTATTTATAGATATAATATATGCATGTATGTATACAGGTATATGTATATAGTCACACATAAACGTTCGAGTCCCAAGATGGACGTCGTAACGTAACAACTTTAAAATAAGGGGAAAGAAAGACGCGCATCAGTGGAAGTGTAATACGACGCATATAGCATCAAATATCCACCCAAGCACGTTTATCATATTTCATCTGCCATCTTACTATATACTTAAAATTACGTCTTTCTCAAATTATTCATGAAAAATTTATTCCCTTATACTACAACTATAATTCAACAATGTAAATCTAAAATATTAATCAATCAACAGATGAACGCGTAAGTTTTTGCGAAGTATTGCAATGAAAAAATACGTTACACACTACCCCTCACGTCTGTATATACCGACCGGCGACCGCTCTTCTTTGACACAGAGACACCAATATAGAGGTTGTATGTACACCACAAACTTATCGATTTTACCGAATACCACCGAATACAACAGAAAAGCTATTATAATAACCTATATTAACGTAGAAATGAGAATAAAATATACGCCCTATAGAAAACCGAATCAACAATAATAATATTATAATCAAGATTTTGCGGATGACTCCGAAATAGGTATAAAAGGAGTCATATATACAAAAAAAAATCCAGGTGCTCTCGAGGTCGTATTATGCACGAGAACGCCGGAAAGTTGGCAATACGCCGCGTGAGAGCTTTACCTCCCACGCATCATCTCTAGGTACATAGAAAGAAGAGCACGAGTCAAAACAAACGCGCAGCATCAGAATATGATGGGGGGACACAGCTACACTAGTAGAACATTATTCACAATTGTTGTAATAAAAAAGTAGAGACACTTACCAAGTTGTTCATTTTGTTGCTTTGGATAAGCGGCTTGACGCTATTTTACGATCGGAAAAAACTCTCCGTCTCTGGTCCGTTGCTCGAAAGTAATTGATGATACGACGCCGGGTGTGTGCGTATATATATAGATGTTACTGTAAGCATATACAATGCGTCTCTTTAGACTTTATTAGGGTTGAGATGGGATATATATGGGATGATGCTCCGAGATACACAAATCGAGGACAACGTATATATATGTAAGATGAACGAAGATGGAACATAAAATATTAAAATGGCAATATATGTATGCGCTTTACGTGGTTAGGAGGGGATGAACGCGTGTTAAAGCAAACCGAGCTGCAACGAAATAACGCTCGTGTATATATCTATACATATATGCAGTTGTAGGCGTACTCATTAATTTCCGTTAAAAATATGCGTATGATGGAGCGTAAATAAGGGTTGGAAAGGGAGGCGTCCCGGTGGCGATATTATATAGGAGCAAAGATGAGGAGGATGACGACGCGGTGGTTTGCGGCCGCGTCGATATATTGCTCTTATGTCGCGACGACGGTGGCGGCTTTTCCTTCTCTCTCTCATGGATATAGCCTCTTCTTTGCGCACCTTATTCCCGGCATGCACAACTTAATTTAGGTATCACCATCATCGTTTCTCTTCGAGATGAAACGAAAATAATAAAAAAAAAATTGCTGGTTTAATTCCGATTATTACACTGATACGTACATCTAGAATGATCAATCGCGTAATTACACTTGCGCGTGCCTTGCAGCAGCAGCCACGATGCTGCCGTACTCATGTGTAAATATAGATATATATATACATATATATTTATACTTTGTAAAAAGATACTTACAACAACAACAACTATATATTCCCGGGTTGATAAGGAACTCCTGGAATAATTTGGCGAATCAACGTCGTCGTCGTCTCGTCAGGATGTGTCTCCGTTTTATATTAATATTAAACACGGGAAGATGCAACGCCAGAGGGATGGAGTCGTCGTCGTCGCGTCTTCTTCGCCGCTTAGCTCTACAACCGCGTCGTCGCCGGACAAGGTGGAACACGAATGGCCGCCGCCGGAAGTTAAACTTTCCCCTTACCGTTCTCTCTCCATCTCGCATTATACATGAGTATGTCTGTCTCTTTTTTTTTCATTGTTTTCTGATGTCGCTGCTGTTGGCGGTGTTGTCACTGATTTGGTTCGAGTGACCGACTGACCGTTGATGATCAGAGTAATTTCTTAATTTTTAGAATATATGGCAAACGATTAAAGTGAATTTTGAATAATTGTTTATGAAAAATTTCATATAACAATAAAATTTTTTGGTATTTTTACGTTATTATTTATGAATTTGATTAGGAGTAATAAGATATTGACTGACGTATAACTGTAAGTTTTGATGTCTAATAAACAGTCATCGATACGTCAAATTACAATTTAATTGCGCGCGCATTTGCAGGTTTGCAGTTTGGCAGCAATAACTAAATAGAGCAAAGCCTTCATGGATTCATCTTAAAATTTTCTCAAAAATTTTTGCACCAATGAGTCAATTAATGTTTTTTTGAAAACCTGCTGTAAATTTGCAAACTGCAATTATTATAGGTATTTAGAAGTTTTAATTTTAAAAATGAGCTTTAATGATCACACATGTGGATATTGATAATTATTGATGATATATTTGTTGACGTTATTATTAAAGATTTTAATAATTTATTTAATTTGTTACTCAAATATATAGACAATTTAATTAACTACAGTGAAAATTTGCTTTTCAATTTTGTTTCAAAGTACAATAAAAATAAAGGAAAAAAACAAATGAAAGAAATTTTTTAGTAAGGTTTGCGCACTGTTTTGAAAGTATATTCAGAGTGGCGCCAATTTAGCGGTGAAAACAGCTGGCAACATTGGTTATATATGTGGGAGCGTAAACTATAAGAAAGCCGGATCATTTATATTATACATTGATTGAATAGCTGAATTTCAGAAATGTTCATATTCACAGAAATGTCAATATTTTTGTTTATTTGAGACTTTGAAAATATTGTTAAGAATTAACAAACGCGAATTTTTGCTATCATTGTTATTTATAAGTCGTACTTAATAGGTATTTTTATTTCACACTCTTTTGTATTTTTAGGTTATTTCTATTGGCTTGGATTATTTTTTTATCTTGTCTAGCATGAATTTAGCCAAAAAAAATAAGCCAAAAAATTTTTTTCTTATGATCTTTGTTTCTCTTACAAGTGTATTTCAACTAGCAATTTTTATTGTATTTTCTTATCTTTTGGTGAAGCAAATATCTTAAGTCAAAAATGATGAAGATTTTAAAATTTAAAGGACCTATATTATATGTTATATTTAATTTTTTATCAATATTACAGATTTATAAAAAATGACGTCGATTATTAAATTACATGCTATATCTGGAGCTTTGGATGAATCTCCTCCTTGTTATATTTTACAAGTGGACGAGTTGAAAATATTGTTAGATTGTGGATGGGATGAAACATTCGATCAAGACTTTATAAAAGAATTAAAGAGGTATATTTAATGGTATCGATGAAAATTCTAAATTTATACATTAATCGCACATTTAAACAATTTATTTTAATTTTTAGGCATGTCAATCAGATTGATGCTGTATTATTATCTTATCCTGATCCTTTACATTTAGGAGCTTTGCCTTATTTGGTTGGTAAATGTGGACTAAATTGTCCCATATATGCAACCATTCCAGTATACAAAATGGGCCAAATGTTTATGTATGATGTATTTCAGGTAAGGAAACTAAATTTGGAAAATAGTTTCTTGCATTTGACAGTATTAATTATATTTATTTTATTTTTTATAGTCTCGTCATAATATGGAAGATTTTACACTGTTTACGCTTGATGATGTAGATGCTGCATTTGATAAAATTGTACAGTTAAAATATAATCAAAGTATATCTATGAAAGGCAAAGGATATGGTGTTACTCTGACACCTTTACCAGCTGGTCATATGATAGGTGGCACAATATGGAAAATTGTTAAAGTTGGTGAAGAAGATATTATATATGCAGTAGATTTTAATCACAAAAAAGAAAGACATTTAAATGGCTGTGAATTAGAAAGACTGCAAAGACCATCTTTGCTTATTACAGATAGTTTTAATGCAACTTATCAACAAGCCAGAAGGAGAACTAGGGATGAGAAATTAATGAGTACATTGCAATTTCAATTTATGTATGACAATTATATTGATAAAAAATTATAACGTAAAATTTTTCTTGTTTTCAGCCAATATCCTTCAAACTCTTCGTGGTGGTGGCAATGTTTTAGTTGGGGTAGATACAGCTGGCAGAGTTTTAGAGCTAGCACATATGTTGGATCAGTTATGGCGAAATAAAGAATCTGGTCTTCTTGCTTATTCTTTAGCTTTGTTAAATAATGTTAGTTATAATGTAGTAGAATTTGCAAAATCACAAATTGAATGGATGAGTGATAAACTTATGAAGACTTTTGAAGGTGCAAGAAATAATCCATTTCAATTTAAACACTTACAATTATGCCATAGTATGGCTGAATTAAATCAAGTTCCTAGTCCAAAGGTAGGTCTATATACTCAATAACAAACAAATTTACATTCAAATTAATTTTAATTGCTTTATAATTTGAGAATTATTTATTATTTAAATAAATAAAAAGCTTACTTGTAATTTTACTATTTTAGGTAGTTTTAGCAAGTACTCCCGATATGGAATGTGGTTTTTCTCGTGATCTCTTTCTGCAATGGTGCAGCAATCCTCAAAACAGTATTATTATAACCAGCCGAACATCGCCGGGCACACTTGCAAGAGACTTAATAGAAAATGGTGGTAACAGAAACATTACTTTAGAAGTAAAGAGGAAAGTCAAACTGGAAGGAGCAGAATTGGATGAATATTTGAAAAAAGAAAAACAAAAGCAAGAACAACAAAAACAAGACAAAATGTATTGTTGTTTTTAATTTTAAAAAATATTGTCTATTTATAGCGTTTATTACCTACTAATATGAGAAATTAAAATTTTAGGGAAACAGCTGATGTCAGTTCAGAATCAGAAGATGAAATAGAAGTGGGAGGTGGCAGAGGAAAGCATGATCTTCTTGTAAAACAAGAGCATAAGCAAGGCTTTTTTAAACAAAGCAAAAAACAGCATCCCATGTTTCCATTTGTAGAAGAAAAAATAAAAGTAGACGAGTATGGTGAAATAATTAAGTAAGTTTCAAATAAATATTTAAAAAAATAATCCATCAAAATAATTTGTCAACTATAATTTTTTTTATCATAGACCTGAAGATTACAAAATAGCCGAGTTATTGCCTGAGTCTGAAGATAACAAGGAGAATGTTGAATCAAAAACTACTGAAGATCAAGTGCAACATCCGGAGCCATTGAGCGATATACCTACTAAGTGCGTCCAAAGTACGCGAACGGTTGCCGTTAATGCTTCGGTTACGTACATTGATTTTGAAGGTCGCTCAGACGGCGAATCATTGCAGAAAATACTTGCACAGTTGCGACCACGTAGGGTCGTCTTGGTACGTGGATCGGTTAAGGATACAGAGTTGTTGGCTCAGCAAGCGCAGAACGTAGGAGCACGTGTCTTTATCCCTGCTAGAGGTGAAACTTTGGATGCCACTACAGAAACTCATATTTATCAAGTAATAAAAATTGCTTGCGATTACATTTTTTTTCTAACACGAGATGATTTTTAAAAAAAAAATGTTTTTTCTTCTGTGATACAGGTTCGTTTAACGGACGCTTTAGTCAGTGGATTGGACTTTTCACGAGGAAAAGGAGATTCGGAAGTTGCTTGGGTTGATGCTTTAATAACGGCTCGAGACCAAGTTTGTCGTGATGTTTTTGTAGATAATCAAAGTGAGGAGGATATTATTGATAGAACTGAGAAAATTCTCACGCTTGAACCACTGCCTCTTAACGAAGTATTTTACATTTAACATTCTTAATTTTTGAAAAAATGAATTAAAATATTGATTTTAATTTTAATTAATTAATTAATTAATTATAGATTCCTGGACATCAGACTGCATTTATCAATGAATTAAAACTATCAGATTTCAAACAAATTTTAAATAAATCTAATATTCCATCTGAATTTAGTGGAGGTGTGTTATGGTGTTGTAATAATACTATTGCTGTCAGAAGAGTAAGTATTTTTTAAAATAAATTTTACAAAAATTTCAAGAACAGTAGAACGGGAAAAGAGTAAAAAGGCTATAAAATATTTTAATTTACTATTTTAATATTTTTATCATTCTTCTTTTAGCATGAAGCTGGTAAAATTATTTTGGAAGGATGTCTTTCTGAAGATTATTTCCGCGTGCGAGATTTATTATATGAACAATATGCAATTGTTTAAGTTTGTAAAAAAAAAGGTTGATGTAAATATATATAGGTAAGAATCATCTAAATGCCATTGATAATGGCAAAAGAAGTAACTTTTTATAATTTTTATATTATATTGTAAAAAGTCTAAAAAACAAAATTATATCATTAATTAACTTGAAAAAAAAAATGTATTTTTTACTTTTTAATTTGATGGTGTAAATGAATTTTGGAATTGTACATTATGTTGAATTTTGTACTTAAAACAATGAATTAATCATAAATTAATTTTCTTCATATGCTACAAATATTTTGACTAAATTAGTATTTATTATCTTCAAAAAAAAGTCCAGATGAGGCTAATATAATTTTTAAAAAAATATATTTTTATTTTAAATATTAACATTTAATTTAAGAAATTATCTGTCAAAAGTAGTTTATGAAGAATCAAATTTTTTAATGTATAGTATTACTTCCTTTGGTTCTCTCTCTTTATAAATGTCATAAAATACGTGTAAATGACAATAAAACAGCAACTTTCCTCATCAATCAATTAACCTTTGAAAATACGATTTCTACCTAATAAGAATCTATAAAGCTGTAAAATCAGTTATTTCATTTTTTAAGGCATTCTATCATACCCGTAACTAGATGTCTCGCGTGTCAAAATTTTAAATGCCGTACGCCATCACGAGAAAGTGAGGAGGTGGGGCACTGGCAGAATTTAAATGCCCCGACTTATACACGACGGGCTCGCAAGCATCAGGAGAGAAAGGCGCACAAGCAGCGATGTAAATGTAATGGGACGAGTGGGAGGATTCGCGCGTATAACTGTTCATTTACTCTTTTACTTTTTGTTTTCGTCTGCGATATCTCGAGATTCGAGCTTGGGGAAGAAATCCTGAGAAAGGAAAAAACTTTTCGGAGACCTTTAAATATATCATTATCATCAGAAAATTGTAATATATTTTTTGTAGTATAGACACCCAAACTCATATTAATTTAAGCATTTTTTTAAATATATTTTCAACAAATAAGAAAAAAATAAAAATTAAATAACAAATTAAATAACAAAGAATTCCAAGAATTTTTGATAATTTTTTTAAAAGCATATGATCGTGAATTTTGAAACACTAAAGCATACACAAATATAAACATAGCTGTTATGTATTACAATAAAAATTATCACACATGCTATATACCTCGAGGTCTTCGATCCTCGATAACAACAACAAAATTAAAAAAAAAATATCAATTGATCCGATCATGAACTGTCTGAAAATACCCTGGCGTATACGTAATAACGATGATATCGTTCGGCACTGTCAGCTGAATACATACAGATACTTATTAGGATATATGTGTGTGTGCATGTAACGTAATAGTATTAAAGAATCATCAAACTCACGCCGCGCGCAAGCAATCTATATATTATTATCGGCGCCAGATATTCGCGCCGGCGCCTCTCTTTTTTTGATAACATATGCACACACATTTATGAGAATAATATAGGGAAAAAATTTTTTTTACCAGCCGGTCTGTTCAATCCGGAGCGAATGCAATAACTACTTACTCTTTTCTCTTTCTGTTTAAAAGCTGAGAGCTAGTAGATACTTATACCTGAAAAATACATATTACCGTTAGAAAGCTAATATTTTTTTTTTTTTTTTTTTTTTTTTTTTTTTTTTTTTTTTTTTTTTTTTTTTTTTTTTTTTTTTTTTTTTTTTTTTTTTTTTTTTTTTTTTTTGTTTATGATTGTATGTACATAAGTTGTAATTCGGAGCACGTTCACTTATAAGTCGTATAGCCACGTATATAATCTTTAGTTTATTTATAGATTCTTGACGACCTTGATCGTATCTATGTTACTTTGCGCAATTTTTCAGGGAGGTATGGTGGGAATAAGAAACATTTTAGATATTTACTCTGTTTTCATACACTTCAAAATGTTGCGTTTTTATGAAAATATGAAATTCTTTTCGATAGATAATGATTCGTCATCAACTAAGTATGTAATATTTTTTTTTAGAAAAAATTTTTTTATTAGATTTACCATTATTAATTTTTTGAACAAGTATTACTGTTTAAAAAATAAAATAATGATAAAACTAGTTTGTTGATGATCTATAACGTTTAATTCCAATAATAGCTATATCTTCATAAAATTAGCTTTAAAAATTGCAAAGTATCGACCGATATCTTTATGCCATGATAAAAAAAATCAAAATAAGAAAAAAAAAGAAAATTTATTTCATATTATATATTATAAAAGTCTCAATACTTATGTTATGATATTCTCTTTAACGCTCCAGTAAAACTCTCATTTCGAGATTAGCTCTTCCCCAAATAATCGACGACAGCTGAAAAAAGTGCCATGTGTGCAATATACTACTACAAAGTCTTCAGACAAAAAAAAATCGTAACTCTATACGTGTATATAAATGCTCTGTAAAAAAAAAAGTCACATATATTTAGCAATTCTCAAATCTCAATTTTCGATCTCCCTTCTTCGATTTACCTATATATATTATGTGCCTCTGAAATTCAGGCAATCGGAGCAATAAGGAGCAATCGTTCTTTCCTTGCAACTGTTCCCCGTATTCTACACACATACAAGCCTATAGCAATCCCCCCCCCCCCCCCCCCCAAATATTCATCCCCATTCCCACTCACACATACGAATACATGCAAATTTTTGAGAACAAGAACTAAAGCGGAGCAGCAGCGCACACCGTGCAAGCTGCAAGTCAAAAACGCGTTGTTTGGTAAGTCATGAGGGTCGGAGAACTCTTCTCGCGTACACACGTGTACAATACCTACATATTTTATATAT
>JAPYZE010000899.1:0-39304 GCA_030522805.1 Leptomastidea abnormis
TTGTATATAATATTTATAAGAGAATCCAAAAGGTTTCATTCAATTCCCAGCTGTATCTAATTATTCCGAAGTCAAAGTCTCTATTGACTCCACTAATATATATAAGTGCTCGTAAAGAATTGATTTATAGTGTATTGGATGGACGTGTGGGTGAGATAGATGGATGGTCATATTTTTGCGTAGGTGTTTTAAAAGGGTTTATGAATAGACTTTGTATTTTGTGTATTTTGCTTTATATAATAAATTTGTAACGAGAGTGAATACACCTGGTACTGATGTATATGTGAATATAAAGTGAATGGCGTATTAATGAGAAGAAGGCATGTGTGATAGAGGTGCAAGTTTTATGAATAAAAATAAAATAAATAATTTTTTTTTTATTTTACTCAAAATTAGGAATTAATTTTTTTTTTACATATAATCGAAAAAATTTATCTACAGTATATTAAATTTTCTAAATTCAATACACAATCATACTTGATATCAAAATTCATTGACTCTAAAACTCATGCAAATCATTATTCTACAGGATAACTCTCGCGAAATCGACTAATCAACCACCATCTATTCTCAACCATAACCATATCACATCATTTCCCCTTTCTCACTCACAAAAAAAAAGTTATAAGAGACTTTCAAAAAATTACGCTTTTACGACTCGTCATTCGCAAGCGTGTATATATATATATACATGTAACCAAGAGGAGGTACAACGCAAGAGAACGATCGTAAAGTGAGCTGATTTATATGCATGCGGCTATCGTATACGCGCCTCCTACTCCTACTCTTACATATACCGCGTTATAACGCACTTTTCCACGAAATCATCTCTATACCCTATCTTTTCACATTTTTTTTTCTTCTTTTGGTTATTCGTCTTATTAGGCTATATTATGTACTGTATGATATTTTTATTAGGTATAGTGTGGTTATGTGTCGCGTTGTATTGTATAATTATCTTGTTCGGGTTTACCGATTATGACTTTGTAATAATAGTTGTAACTGGGAATATTTAATGGTTTTGTTCTTAAAGTATAAAAATGAGAGACTAGATGATTAGAAAGACTAAAATATGTGGCTTAGAAAAATTGTTAGACGGAAGAAATAATTTTCTTTTTTTTTTGTTTATTGGTTTGTAAAATTGTTGATAATTACAAATTTAATGTTTTACTTTTTTTTAAAGTCTGTGAGAATTTGAAATAGTTAAGAAAAAAAGAGAGGGAAAATGATTATTTTGTTCGAATTGTAGGAAATGTCGTTTTTAACGCTTGGCTTATATTTTAATTATGATTTGTAAATTATAGTGTAACGCTAAGTCGTATGTTTTTTGTCGTTTAGAAAGTTTTCTTCTATGAATTTACTTAGTTGTAAACTATTTGAATAATTACAGTTAACTTTCACTTGACAATAATTATACAAATAAGTATGAAACGTAACATAAAAAAGCAATATACCAAAAATAATTGTCACATACCAAACGTAAATAATTAGTCAAACTATAATTTTACAATTAGAGAACATATCACTAAAATTAAAAAATAAATAAATAAATTATAGATCAGAGCAAAAATCAAAACAAAAAAACTACTTGAAATCTCCACATAAATTTCCCTTTCACTCCATACCACTTATACAAAATTGTCAATTCGACATCGAAAACGATTAAACGCTTGAAATTCTGATCTAAACGACATCTGTGAATCAGACAAAATCACTTTGGTATTCAAGTGGTAGCGGTTTTGATACTTCAACGATTACTGAAGAGCGTTAGAAATGCGCTTTGTCAAAGAGAGTATAAAAAGGGGAATGAAACGACCAATCAGTGTAAGCTCAGAGTGGCTTCTTCGATATTGTTAAAAACTGCTTATTATACTGTTCTTTTGCTTTCTCAAAGAGTAAGCTTTGTATTTTTTTTTCTTTTCGGTCAACGAATAAATTCTTTAGATAATTGTAAAAAAACATATATAAAAAAAACATAACAAATTGTAAAAAAAATAATTTATAGTTTGACTAATAGTTGATTGATTTCTGAATTTTTATCGCCTTTTATCATACTATAACATAAGTATATTTCGGGCTAAGACTTGATATGAGCTCAAATCAACCGGCGTTGGAAATCGAACCCACGATCTGTAGATTACGAAAACTTACGCTTTGTCATCCGAGCCATATTCAAACCTCAATTCTTCAAAACACTTGCATCCGATATAATATCATAAAGTGACATGAAATACACACCTTATCCACGCATAATTCTCGTCCTATCAATGTAAAATTGCGTTATACTCTATCTCTCTCTCTCTCTCTTTTGCATGAGCTTCTCGATCTACTATACTTACATTTTATACACTTCCAAAGTATATACGCAAGCTCGTAAAAGATTTTTATGGACTTCCGCGAAGCAAAGTCTACGTGTACCACATACATATATAAATATATCTTTCTCTTTATCTATCTTATTCTTACTCTCTTTTTTTTCTTTCTTTCTTTCTCCTTTGGTTCTTAACTATTAAAAAGTCATTCGCACACGAAGAGACTTGTACGCTTTATTCTTTTTCTCTCACTCTCTTGTCGTTACAATCCACCTGCGACGATTTTACGAGGAGAGATCTCTCTCTTTTTTTCTATATTATAACGTTGAGAAAGACACGCTAACGGAATCTATCATGATTTCAAGGAACACTGACTTATTCAATGCGATGTCTTTAGTTATATTATGTACCTATATGTGTGCTTTTGAGCGTATATCGTTATGATGTTTAAATTTTTCGATACAAAATGTCTATGATATTTGGTGATATCTACTTATTTATGAAAAGACTTTTCTTTTTTTTTTTATTTTGAATATATGAGAAAGAAAAAATTGTAGTAAGTACAATTTTATTTTATTTTTTTTTTGTTAAAAAATTAAAAAGACAATTTATAATTTAAAATTATAATTGTTTGTTCTTTTATATCATCAATATCTAGACAATTACACATTAATTTATCAAAATTCCTAATTTTTTATACAAATAAACAAGTAAATGTTCACACATTTAAGTATAAAAAAAAATAAAAAAAACAAAAAAAAAAAATTACTCATTTAAAGCAACTAGGACAATTTTCATCCAGTAATAACCTAAAAGCGAGTCCAACACAACGCAAAAGTCCCATAGCGAAACAAATTTAAACCGTGTGTCGGCGAATACAGAAAAGGCCGGAATTAATTCTGTCCTAGAAATAAAAATTTAATCCACACACACATACACACACACACACATACACACACCCAGGAAGAAAATTCCTCCTCAAATGAAGCCCCCCATTCTCTCTTTTCCTCCGCTCGTACAACCACCACCACCACACCTTTATATATAGTCTAAAGCATGTCTGGACCAAGTGGTCCCCAACCTCATCCCTCCACCTACACTCTCCTCTATACTCTCTACTATAGCAAGCAACGAGACGAAAAAGCGTTGGTACCAACTTTTTTGTACGCTTGGCCACTTTCTCTCTCTCACTCACTCACTTTATTTTTCTGCGACTCGGAGATAGCGAGAAAATGCAGTACCAAGAACTTACCTTTTTTTCTCTACCTTCTTTCTCTCCTCCTTACTATATATATATATCCTATACTTGTGCCCGCAGCCTTCGTATAACGTGAGTGTGTCTCGAAAATGTTACTCTCTCATTTTCGCGTAGGTACGAGTACGATCGTAAAAAAAAAAAAAAAGTTTGCCACTTTGAGGCCTCGTAAAAGGTAAGGTTAGGCTGTGGAGATTTATTAACTTCGAAAATCGCCAAGTTTCGAATGATGCTGCGGGAACTGGGAAGACGAGAGTTAAGTTTAAGTGTGTGTATGTGTGTGTATCTATGAACTTATGTACGTGTACGAAAGTCTACCCCTGAAGATGAGAAGAAAAAAAAGTTTGTTACGCTTGAGGATCTTTCGACTCCTTGCTTTGGCACTTTAGATCTTCTTTTTCTTTTTTTTTTTTAGCTGCTAACTAGAACTTTAAAGGGTGTGTCTTCTTTTTTTTTAGAGAGAGAAGGAATAGGTTTGAGAGAAACGTGTTTTGTGATACTTTTAATTGTAATAAATAATTTGTCCGATAATTATAAAAAAAAGGTGATAATTTTGACAAGACCTTTAATTTTTCAATAAAATAACTGAAAACTAAACAGAGAATAGGTAAGAATGAAAATTAGAGCAAGTTATCATTAAAATTTAAATATATTTTTATTATTCTCACATATAGTCATTATTAATTCAAATAATAATTTACTTGCAATTAGTCTCTATTCTAAATATTAATATTAATATTTATTTACAGTAATATCTATATATGCTTGAATTAATTAATTTACTTTGTTAAGCTTATTTTAAACTAATAATTACTGTACGATAATTAACAATTTATATTTCTCATAAAAAATGGATGTACACAACGTGTCACATTCTTTTTTTTTCATTTAACAATTCAAAGTAGACTCTTCATAAGCTTGGCATCACCTCGTTTTTCAATGACCATTTTAGCAAGTTTTTCTGTTGGCTGATTCAAATCATAAGCCCAACCAATTTTAGCAAATAATCTGATTGCCTGTGCATGTAAATCAAATCGTGTATCAAATTCCGGAGTACGATAATCGCTAGGAAAAGTATGATGATAATTATGTAATCCTTCGCCAAATGTTATAAAATTAACACCTTTGTTGTATACAGATGATAATTTTCTGAAAATATGCGATTTATATTTATTTAATTTTTCAAGAAGCACGATATTGTTAGAATACGAAAGTTTAATAAAAAAAAATAATATTTACGTATCGTAAGGTTTGTAGCCCCATAAATGAGCGAAACTATTGACACATAAACTCATTTTCATATTCCAGTAAAAACGCATATACTAAGCCATAGCTGAAAAATACCAGCTTTCATTCCAAAATAACACAGGTAAAGCAATCATCACAAAGCTAATTAATAATCCTAATTTAACGAAGTGCCTATAATAATATTATGTAAAATTAATTATTTAAAAAAGAATTGATTTTTAATCGAAGGAGAAAAATCTTACCGATCGCTGAAAGATACTATAGGATCAGCATCTATATCGCTAAGATCAAGCGTCTTATATTTATCACGAATGATTTTTTGTCGCTTTATAAAAGACCATCCAATGTGAGAATAAAAAAAGCCACGTTTACTGTTATGAGGATCGAGATCGGTATCGGTATACTTGTGATGCAGCCGATGATTTTTTATCCACTTCCGCATTGGTATCTACATACATATATTATCGTTTTTTTTTATTATTATTAAATTTATATCTGAGAGAAAAATTTTTTATCAATTGTATACCTGTAATGATGAAATATAAGCAGCCGCTAATATTAAACGTAATGGTGTCTTTGCTTTGAAAGCTCTGTGAGTCCAATAACGGTGAATTCCAGCGCATATACCAAAAGCCGTGAATAAATTTGTTAAGCAAGCTTGATCAAAATAGTTTGATAAGAATTTAATAAAAAATTCAGATTCAAAAATTAAATTTCTGTTTTGAGATATATTTTATATTATTCTGAAAAACTCTGAATTTAAAATTCATCAAAGAAAAAAAATAATAATTACCATAAATAAATGTTTTATATCTTTCAATGTATGGAAAGTAGAGATAACAGTAGATAGCCAATGGTAACATTATAGTGTGTACTATTATATGTATCCAAGCAAGTTCTTCATCCGTGATAAATGAATAAAATTTTTTGTTTTTGAGAACATTTTCTTCTTTCTTACATTTCACTTCTTTTATCACATTATCATCAGTAGCAGCTTCATAATTGCAAGTATTCGAAGCTTGTGTATTACAATTCACTTTTACGTTATTCATTATAAAATTAAAAATTTTTTTAAAAATACTTTTTAAAATTATTTAAAATTGTTCTACACAAAAAATTAATTTTGTAGTATTGTTTAAAAATTTTTGTTGATTTTGAAGTCAAACAGGTTAATATGAGAAAAGCATTTTTAGATATTTACTTATAAAATCTTCAAACTTGAAGATCAAATGAACACAATTGTTCGTCGTCAACTGATTGTTAGTCGTTAGTGAAAGCGCTTTCATAGCTGAGCAAGATTTATATACAATTCATTTTTTAAATTATCCAGCTCAAATATTCAACCGATTTTTTAAACAATGTCGATATGAATTTCATCTAAAATTTCACTTTGAAATGTCAGATTATATTTTTAACTCTTTGATATTTTGCTTTCACGAAGAGAAGGTTTTTTTTCACACTTAATTGTGAATTTAATATAAAATTTGTGTTGGGTTTAAAATATTACGACATTTTCTTTTGTACTACTACATTTCTAATATGTAATTTTTTTGACCAATTTTTACTTACAATTTTTTAAAAGATTCAACATCTTAGCAATTGCTTTTGTACAATTTAAATTGCATTGCTTTGTTAAAAACGCTTAAATTAATTTACTCGCACGTGATTCAACAATTAAGGGAGGAGGGAAAAAATTATTGTAGTAAGATCTAACAAAAAATATAAACGATAAAAATAATAATAATAATATTAATAAATAAACAAATTTTAATAAAAAAATTTTTTTTTTAATAATTATTGAAATTATTAATTTATTATTAGGAAACATACAACTTTTTAAATAAGCTATCATTCTGATCACGTTTGCATGTTAATTTTTAGATGAATACATTGGCGTAAAAAAGACTCACACTACTTAATAGAGTTCAATTTATGCTGACTTTCATTGCATATATTTGTATTTTATAAGCAACGAGGAAAAAAATTCTATCGTTTTTTGTTTTTCACTAATCGAGCTCGAGAGAAACACTGACAAAGAAATTAAAAAATCAGATTGTCTCTTTGATAATAATAATTAATAATAATAATTATTAAAGTCAATTAGTACTAAAGTATCAATTAAAAATATAATTATATTTTTGCAAAAATCTTTTATTTTTTTGGTTGGTTAATAAAATATAAATACGTAGTAAATGTTGATAATCAGATGCAGTGAATTATCATTATTTTTTCAAAATAATCATTCATAAAAAAAAACAAATAATAAAGACAAATGATCACAATAACGTCACAATTTCCTTTTTTTGAAATTTTTCAACGTCACAAAAATCACATATCCAATCAACAGCTCATAAAAAGAATATAGACGTAATCTCCATTAAAAACATGAAATATATCTCTCTTTTATCCTTTCATCACACACAGCTCATATATTACCTGCTTAACGCAAGCTCTCCCCCCACTCCCCCCCCCCCATCTACGTCATTTTTCACGCTCATAAATCGGGAAAACCGTTGAAGGAAAGGGAATGAAGGTTTGGCTGCGATATCTAATAAAAAGTAAATAGATAGCAGCTATGAGTTTGAAGTCGCTTTGACATTAATAACTCGAGAGGCACCAAATTTCTTTTTTTTCTTTCCTCTTGAAGATTAAAGCAAACGTTTTCTTGCTTCGTACAACAGAAGATTAGAGAGTTAACTCCTGGTATTTAATCAAGCTCTACTTGAATCATCTAAGATCCGGAAGATTTTAGGGTCAGTCCACTTGACTAAAATTAAGCTGTATATGGTATAAGATGAATTAAAATGCTTCGAATGGTCAGACAACGAAATTGCAAATAACAGGACGAAGACAAATTTTTCATGCAAGCTTTGAAAAAATAGCGTTTGTTAAAATAACGTAAAGAAAAAATAGCATAACTGCTAGCTTCAATCTATGCCTAATGTTTCTTTCTTTTTTATATCTATGTGTATATGAATTGTGAGAGATGTTGAAACTTGGAGAGATTAATTTTTAAAATACGTCGTCGTTGCTGCTGCTGTAGACTGTGGAATTCAAATTTTTTATTACTGCGACGTATTTGACATACGACTCTCGTGTCGTCGCACGATTTGCTCGTTCATTTTTTTTTTTTTTTTTGATTTTGAATAAAGAAGCTTTTGTATTTGTATGGGTATATATTTGGATGAACTACGAGTATGTTATACTTTATATGTTAAAAAAAAAAAAAAAAAAATTGTCAACGGATTTACTTGGAATATATGTCCAAGTGATTATTTAAACAGCTTTACGAAGTGTTGCTATATAACGTATCAACGTGTATAGTTTTTCATTTTGAGCTTTTCATCAAATAAGAGGGAAGAATTGAAAAATGGACTTTGCGACTCTCTTTTTCTCTTTCTCTCTTGGCTTGATTTATAAGCTTTATAATACGTTTCAAATTTACGACATTTCAAGAGAGAGAAAGAGAGAAACAGAGTTTTCATTTCAATTTTATTTTATTAATTGCTTTATATTTCTCTCTGATATTACTAAATAAATATAACACAATAAAATTTTTACGATAGTAGAATATACTGAATTTTAACAGATTTTTTATTTTATAAAATTTATATACACCCATACACTAATATAATACCATTTGAATTCTTTCACACATTATTTTTAAAATTTTAAACCTCAGCAAAATTCGAATCACACATGAAACAATATCAAATCTAACCGCACCTGAGCTAACACAGATACATCAAGTAAAATCAACTCTAACCCTCATAATCAAAACCTCAAGACCGAATCAAAGCTTTAATTTTTGTCTCATTTACATGTACATCTGCAAGCTCACTCGCTATCATTCAAACTTAAACAAATACAACATTGAATACTTTACAAGGAGACTCAATATTTCGCCAACAATCGTTTATATAAACCTTGGTCCAGCATCGTTATCATGACTCATTTTCATATATGTAACATCTGAGCTTGCAAAGCTTTACCCTGAGCTTTCGTAGATTTAAGGGCTCAACGAAATTGTGTGTGTTACAACGGATACGTCATTTGAAAGTCAAAATGATATGTGTATAGTGTGTACGTATATGGACAAGAGCAAATATTAAGAAAGGTCAGACTGGTAAAAGATCGCGGAATGGAGATATGTTAGAGTGAACTGACAAGTGGTAGATGTTGAGATGGGGAATGGTGTGTTAGGGTATATTGAGTTATCCTTGTGAGCTTTGATAGGCTGTTTTACTGATTGTTCTGGATGGATTTGATAAGGTTAGAATAAATAACAATGTTTTTAAGGGAATATAAAATTAATTAAAGTTTTCTTTTACAAAATAAAGTAAAATTATAGGGAAAATATATAAAAAATTTTAGATTTGTAAATTTTAAATGCGTATGTGAAGAAAATAACGTTGAGAATCGATATTTAAATAGAAACAATAGAATTTCTCTAAAGGTTTAAACAGTTCCAAGGCAAACTAATGCCTATTGCTTAAACGTATAGGAGGTTTCTCACAAACTTAATCCGATTAACAAGAATCTGCTCTTTGCTGTTTTCCTTCCCTTTCCTTCTATCTTTCTCCCATTCTCTACAAGTCAACTGAGACTTTCTTCTATTATCTCTTAACACTATTTTCTTTGTTTCTCACAGTTTAAACTCGTATTTATATCACCTTATCTTTTTGCTTACAAGTAAACACTTAAAATTTCACTTAAATTAAAAATAAAATAGTGAAAAATAAATTATTTTCACAATCGATTAAATTAAAAGTAAAAATAATTAATACAAAAACACTAGACAATATCAATTTTACATAAGTGTCTGTCTCAAATCCCATCCTCATCACCTCAGCAATCAAAAAGATACACGCGTGAATATAAACATCATATACATATCACACTTCGCTAATGACCATCAGAACCGAGTATTGCAGCGTGAAACGCCTAATAAACACCGACACCAATATTTCTCAAACATACACACACACACACACACATACATACACATAGACCAATTCGTATATTAATTTAACCGTACAAGCGCCCCCCTCGGTTACCAAACTCTCATTCGCCAAGCTTCAACTAGCAATTGCCATATACCCCCCTCCTCCCCCCCCAACCCTTAACTTTCTATATCTCTCTTCTCTCACCCACATCGTTTCTCTCTTCTCTACAGCACGACCAAATATCGTAGCTGTAGTCCAGTTAACACCAAGTGTACGCTTGCAGGCACACGAGTTAATTAAACCAGGAATGATCGAAGCATCTTCCTTCTAACGTATCTAGAAATGTTTCTTCTAATCAACTAAACGAAAATGGTAAATCACCTTGAGAGCTTATTGCATCTATCTTTTATTTTTTTTATTTTTCTTGAAATGTCCAACTTGGCTTAACTTGATGTATGACTCTAGGAGGAAATTAATTGCTGGACCGTATCTGATGGTTCATTAATGAGCGTTTATGATTTTATTTGATTTGCTTAATTAATGAGACATCTTGGAGATTTAGAGAAGGATGTACGAGATGACGTTTTGAGTAAATAAAATATCATTCGTTGCATAAATTGTTGATGGATTATACGAAATTCGGTCAAATGATAATAAAAAAATGATATGTAGATAAAGTCAATTCCTGTAAAATGTAAAAATGGAATATAGTCCAGATTAATTCTTGTAGACATTAATAGATTGAAAAGAAAAACAAGAGAATAAAGATTAACCTAGTGAACTTTAACTGATGAGAAGTAAGGGATAGAGCAAGATTTAGCTAAGTGATATGTAGTAGTAGTAGTAGTACCAAAATGCCGAATTTAAGTTGTTGGAGTGAGGTTAAGTGTAGTGGTCTCTATATATGGCTTATGTGGATAAATCGATCAAGTAGACGCACTTGTGGACGCAATTAACACACTGAGCTTTAATGTATCTTGAGTAAATTGATGTGGTAATGAGCTTTTTATGTTTTATTGGTGTAAGAAAGAGAGATATGTGTATGTTGGGGTTTTGGGTTTTGTGAGGTAAGAGGTATTTTAGAGAGGAGAGGAGTGAAGTAAGTGATGTGAATATTTGGATAAATGCGGAAATGGAATTTTAGATGTGTGTAGATGTTGGATAGTTGTAATTGAAATAAATTTCATTGATATTGAAAATTGTTGGTGTGATATAACATAAACACGAAATATATCTATATTCTTAATTTTTGAATTTATTATAAACTATATAATTTCGAGTAATTTTAAAATTACCCACAAAATACATTATTCTTACAAAATCATCAAACCAAAATTGTAAAAGCTCACAAAATGATATCCAGTAATTTCTTCCACTCGACACATTCGTACATATGAACCTACACAACATTTTCTGTCACATCTCCTCCTCCTTCTCCTCCTAACTCCCACTATCTACCCAAAAAGTCACAAACGCGTGAATCCGCAACGTGAAGGCGTGAATTCAACGAGGCAAAACGTATCATCCTCTTTCTCGTTTCTTTGGTATTATATACACTTGGTATTTATATATATTTATACAAGCGTAAAAGAAAAAGTAACTAAGCTTAGTTGGTGGACTTCTGCTCTATAAACGTAGCAAAGTAAGAAACTTGAGAGAGTAAAAGAGAGAGAGAGAGATATATATAAGTTGGTCGTGGCGGAAATAGCTTTGGCACGAGTATGCATTGTTATGTTCATATGCGCTTTTTCGAGTTACGAATACAGACGCGGCTTATCTATTTTCATTTTTTTTTACATATTTATAAAAAAAATGTTTGTAGTGTGATGTTTAAGATGTCTGTTGACTTTTATTGGCACAAAATTTAATATTTGAATTTTAGATATGAATTATTAAATAATCTAAGAACTATTTTAAAAAATAAAAAAAGTATTCTAAACTTTTTATATCCTCGATCAGACTAAAATCTTTAAAAATCTACCATAGTCTAAAAATCACGTACATATAAAAAGCAAAATATAACCCAGCAGCATTGACACTAAAAATTCAAGCTTTTGGCGATCGACAGCGGTATGAATCCTCGAAAACTAAAATAAATGTTTAATCCAGACAGGCTCTCACAGAACAGTTCACTTCCGCAGTCCATAAATTTTTTTTTTCTTCTTCATCTTTTCACACACTCTTCTTCATATCTTTCTATACCAGCTTCACACACATTTGCCAACACACACACATATCTATACTCTATGTCAGTTTTGCAAAAGCATGTCCAGTCACATATATGTACCTCTCACGTTTCAACATACGCGCTATTCTCACTGGGACATTTTATCAAATCACGATTGCGCAGAGCTGCTATATAATACCCATCCCTACCTTCTACTCTCAAAGTCGCAGTTAATTTCGAATGCGACGTACGATATAAAGTTCTTCTTTTTCTTTCGCACCTTTCTTTTTATTTTTTTTTTTTTATATTCCCTTGAGTATTCTATTGTCCGAGTATGACTAATTTTTTTTTTTTTTGGTTGAGCACTCGATGGAGAATATCCTACCTATTTTACGTATCTGGTATATTCGTAGTTTCTTTAATTGCTAAAGAGATTAGACTCGAGTGGACGTGTATTATTGACGCACGTATTGTTGTGTTCGAGATTTTGCCTTTGCTACTATACGGTTTTAACAATTTGATTAGAGTCTGTTTGAAAATTTGTACGCGTCTTTAAAAAAAAAAATAATGTATAAGTGCAAATTTTTTTATCTTATTATACTTAGTACCAGATTTTGAATAATTATAATTCTAAAAAAATTATCTTGATTACAGAACTTACAAAATTAAATTATGACGTTGAAGTTGCTGCTAATGAATAATTCACTCACCTGAAACAAAATAAATAAAACAACTATTATAATATATGTATTAATTTTATATTAATATAAAAAATTAAATCGATATAAAATACAAGTTACTAAAAATACACACCATTAAAACAAATACAAGACAATAATTAACTGATTTCAATACAATTTATAACACCAGCAGCAGTGAGTTATTTAAAAAGTAAACTAAGAAAAGTCAAAATTCCAACTATGAGGGGCCAAACTATTAAAACCCATCTTCACTTTCGTCTCTTAGCAAGTACTCATAGTCACATATCTACGCCACCAGAGTATGTGTCACACGTTCCTACATAGTTTAAAAATAGCCAAGCTTGTGACTATTCTAAAATGCAACAAAGCTACAAACCAGAAGTGCTACACAAAATCATCAGCGAAAAATATCAAAGACTATTTAACTTTTGCTCTCACTTATCCCTCCCCTCCTCTTTCTCTCTCTTCATATATGTGTAGAAAATGTTATGACACGGCAATTGCGTGCGAGAATGATGAGTTGGCGAGATCATACATTGAGATTATGAATTGCTACGGTTCGTTTAATAGACTAGATTATATATATATACGAGAGTGAAAGGTTTTAATATCGCGATGATCTATAATGATGTTTCTCTCGTTCAAAATTAACGACTGTTTAACGTATTATGGTTGTTTTTATTTTTTTTATTTTTATTTTCATGAGTCAATCATTATTGTGTTTATGTGTTGATGTGATTTTTGATGATAAATGTGATTATGTGTTAGGAATGATTTAAAGTATGTTAGGTAAGATGTACTGGTGATATTGTGAAGTATTAATACTTGTAAAATGTAATTTATTTATTACGTAATTTATATATAGAACGTGGAGGTAAAAATTTCATTTTTAATTAATAATAATGCTTTTTTAAAAAAAAAAATAGAGTCAATTTTTTTATGATGGCTTTTACACACTTTTATGAATTTTTAAAGTACGTTTAAATTCTAATGCATTTTGAATGTAAGTATAGAAAACTGTAGGAGTTTACAGCTTTAATTAAAAAATGGAAAAATTTAAAAATTTTTTGAAGCAGAAATAAAGAAAATGAGATTACGATATGAGACATAATTTTTTTTTTCTTTGCTTTTTACCTTAATACTCCATATTAAATTAAAGAAAAAAAATCATATTCATATGTACTTAACTATGCTCACACTTAAACATTTTTCAAAAATTAATACACATTTCGTTGGAAAAAAATATATAATATTAGAAGAAAAGAAAACTTAAAAAAGAGACTCCTACATAAGGCAAAGGAGATCAATAAACATTTTTTTCTTCTTTCCAAGATCATGCAACATAGCAAGTCGAGCAGCGAAGCGCACATTCTGATGTATATCCGCGAACGAAAATTAACTTAGCCACGATTGGCAGAGGATCCCCTTCAGCAAACTCACGCTCATCTTTCTCTCTTTTTTTTATACATCCATCTTCTCTCTTTATCTTCTACTGACCTATCTCACTTTCTTTCTCTCACTCTACTATATCCCCTTCCTTAATCCAATTTCGTTATATTCCTGTAAGTACAATCAAATATGTACTTGGAGAAAGTTTGAGAGTCTGGCCTTTTGTCTTGTACCGCTGCCTCGTATTACGATCTTCCTCTTACTTCCCTCTATAGATATATAGCAGCATCCTTTTTCCCACAAAAGCCATACATTCTACTGTGAACAGTAACTGTTTTTTTTTGTGCTAGCAGTTGTACGTGAAGGAAATGCGGTGTTACGGTTTTTCTTTGTGCGAAGCGAATTAAATTTTCGCGATAACGATACTTTAGTTAATTTTATTTGTCGAATCTTAAAGAAATTGATGCCTATATAAGGCGAAGGGTCAGATTATAAAATAAAAAGTTGACTTTTGTGATAGCTTTACAAGCGATTTGTTTATAGTAACCAACGAAAATTAATTGATAATTCTGTAGTTTGCCTAAGTTGATTAATAATTTTAAAATTCAAATGATACTTAAGCATAGAGAACAAAAGGGTCAAGAGTGCATAGTAAAGTGTATAATAATATAATTCACCACCTTAAAAGCTCTATATTACTGCAAGCTCGTATTTTATTTAATACAACTTTGTACCAATACCAAAAAAATCTGCTCGTAGTTTCAGTGAAAAATTTGGCCAAGCTACGACTGATTAAATGTCGAGGTAGGAAGGAGAGCGGTAAATCAAACGGACTCTCTCGCATGACGGTTATTACAGCGTCGCGGGCAATTGAAGAACGAAATTGCAGCGTTTCGTGGAAAAGAGCTTGCGATCTAATTTTTTGAATGTACACTTGACGTTGTACTGTATGGGTGTTATCAATGTGGTAGTAGGAAAGGTGAAAAATGAAATTTAAGTGAAAAGTAAATGGTGTTTAAATATAATATTTATTTTCAAATATTTATTAGAACTTTCAACAAATATTAGACAATATTTGAAATTAGATTGAAAAGAATATCACTAATTCACTCGCTTATCTAAAAGCTACTCTTTTGTCACCAAGATTAATAAGACACAACATATCGTCACATTCTCACACTTGCAAGCTCACCTTTACTTCAAACAAAAACCAAAAGAGCAAAATAAACATACGCTCACCTTTGTTTCACCCAAGCTTTTCATTTCCACACAATACAATACGTACGTACAAACTGCTGGTGAAAAGAACGCTTTATCCCCGTCGAGACCAAGAAAGAAAAAAAAAAGAAAATAATATCCCCAGTGACGTTGACGTTGCATCGCACGTACAAAAACATCAAAGAGCTTAATGAAGGTGTAACGCGATTTGCAAGCTATCAAAGCTCCAGAAGCATAACCAAAACGCAAGAGCTTCCATATACGCTCTACAGGTGGGAGATGAAAGTGTCGAGAGGAGTGTAGATATACATAGGAGAAGAAAACAGTCGAGAGAAAGTACACTATGTCATCTGGAAAACAGAGAGAAATCACGATGTATTAGGGTGTGAGCTTGCAAGGCGTTTGATCGGTTTGAAATTGATTAAGCACCGAAAGTCGAGCTTTGTATACCCGATGGTTGTAGCTTACTTTGCAAGCTTGTGAACGTGTAATTAATGAGTTGTGTTTGGCGCTAGATGTAGTAGATGGGTATTTGTCTTGGCAACGCTTAAATTTAAGTCTTCAAGGTGAGTGTGAGAACTGATTGGTTACAATCATAGATCTTTCACAATTAAAATTTTTTTGTAAATATAATTATCAAAAAGAAAGTGTTGATTTCATCAAATTTTCATAAAGATCAAGCTGATACAGTTTTAGACACTGTTATATAACACTCAAACAAAATCATCGTTTATTTGGAAGGATTAGCTTACGCAACATATATACAAATCCAAAAAGCACAATAAAATAATGTACATAGTAAACTTCTGCTTGAATATTCTAGTTTTACATTTAACGTTCGTTATAATCACCCAGGTCAACGGATCGGACACGACCCAGGGCTAATTATGGAGAGCTAACTCAATAAACGAGACAACTACTCGTCCGGTTAAGCGAAGCGCGCAGTAATACTTAAGCTTTCTCTCTTTCTCACTTTCTCGTAAATATCTATGTATCCAGAAGAGGTTAATGCGCTTTTGTAATACCATAAAGGTGACCTCAGCATTAAGTTGCAAGTGCTGGTTTTTTACATAGTCACTATATAGTACAGTATGCTACTGTTTAATCTTATTGAAAATACCTTGTCCTTTGATATGGTAAAGTGAGGTAAAAAAAAATGTATAAACGGATTTTTGTTGCGCTTTTGTGATCCAAGTTATGGGTTTGAGTTAAAAAAATTTTAGTGGTAGGCGTTTTTAGAATTTTTAAAAAAAATTTTCTCAACTTATTTAATATTTTGAGGGGATCTTAACATATTTTAGAGAGAATTTTTAGAGAAGAATATTAAAATTTAATGCAATACCCTTAATAATAAACTGAAACAGATATTGTAATCAAAATCTTTGTGAAACCTTTACATTCCAAATAAATATTTAAAAATAACTAATTTTTCACATGCAATACAAAATCTAAAATCATCCCATTTCATTTTTTTTCCATCATCGCCTAATAAACAAGTACAACCATCTTCATCATCCAAAAAAAACCAATTCTCTTATCATCCTTTTAATCCACACATCCTTCCCTCACAGAATTTTATCACCCCACATATACACATATATTTTTTTTTCTCACAACGCATAACGTTCTATTACGCGGAACGAAAGCGTTTTCAGGAAAAGAGAAAATAGAGAAAACAAAACATACATACGTTGCTTTGAGAGTCCATATACGTGTATACGTAGCAAAAGCTCTATCGGATACACATCAGTATATGGTAGATCCTACACATATCCCCTATGTTCACGTGGATATACTCGTTTCGTCTCGCCTCTTTGAGCTCGGATTTTCACACACACACACACATACTCTCTCGCATTTCTACAACCACCCCCGAAAAGATTAACATCGCTCGCCTGCGTGAACTACTGCATATAAGCATAACGTTGGTATACGCTCAAAAGCTCAACACTAGAGCATATGAGGCTACCTCTCTGTCACAGTTAATCTGTTTTTTCCTATTGTTTATTTGTGTTTATATAAATTTTTTTCGGTTGAGGTTTTATGTTGCACCAGCGTATTTTTTTTTTTTTTTGTTTCCTCTTTTAGCTTTGTATTTTTGATTTTTTTTTCAGTTTTTTAAAAAGAGAAAAATTTATTTGTTACACATGATATTTTAATATATTCGTTTAAAAGCTCTTAAAGTGTTATTTACAGGAAACATTAATTATAATTTTTTACGTTAACGTATTGTTAAATTGCCATTAAAAAGATAAATTTAACAAAAGCTTTTTATCTCACTAAATAAAGGAAAATGCTAAGTAGTAACAGACGGATACAGTAAGACGTAATAATAAAAAGCTCACTTTCTCGAACCCGCCTTTACACAAAGCAATTTATTTTCCATTCAAAAACACACGCCATAATATCAAAACCAAATTAACAATTCCCTTTACTCTCTTTCACACCTTATCCTCGATAAAACAGATATCGATCGCAGAGCTCGGTTATATCTACTTGCTCTTTTTTTTTAACCAAAAAGCTTGCAAACGATATCGCGTAATCCTCACGCGCTATGTCAATTTTCAGGTCTTTAGTTAATTTGCATCTTAACGTCGTAGAAAACAAGGATCTGGCTTTTTACCCCATTACTCAGCCTTAGCAATTCCCTGATCTATATCATCAGCGTCAAAGAAACGCTGGGGGTTATTTTACTGGTGTGAGCGATTTTCTAATACTACTACGCGACAATGTGATGACGTGAACAACCGATACTAAGAAGGTGAAAAAACAAATTGGATTGAGAGAGATAAAGGTGTTGAAGTATAGTAGATCATCAGCATTGTAATTGTCGACTTTATCGAAAGATATTTAGATTCCTTTTTGTTTTACATCTCGTTTTGTTTATCGCCACGTGTTTTCAAATTTACATTAGAAACGAAAAATGTATGTATTGTTCTCAAATAACAATTTAATAATTGTAAAATGAAAAAGAATAAAATTTACACAATATTTACTAACTTAAATTAGTTGACTACAATATCCGAAGGTTATTACAATATAATATTTACACATCATGAAAAAAGAAAAATTAACATTCTAAATATAATCTTGTTTTCATCTGTAAATGAGATCGTTTTAATATTGATAAGCCAATTAAGCCAATTAAGAAAATATTAAATTCGCAACACTGTGTGTGTGTGTGTGTGTGTGTGTGTGTGTGTGTGTGTGTATGTACGAATATGCGTTGGCTTCTCCCACTGGATCTTATAAATAAGCAAAACGAGCCGTACACTATAATTTTGCGCCCGTCCGATTCGCTAAATTGAGTCTCTCTCCTCCTCGCGTAGTATTTCTAGAGTTAGCTCATATAGAAGCTCGATGCGTTTAATTATAAAGCTTACTGGATATCTTATGAAAAAAAAAAAAGAAATTTGAGGTAAACTCAAAAAGATGCACATATTGTCAATCAATATTATTCTAAATAATGATCACTAATATTTTTCAATTTTTAATTTTAAGTCAACTTTATCTATACAAAAATCACGCGACTTTTATGTTATCTCATACATTAAAGATATACCGCTATGAAAAGACGAATATTCCTGCCAAGATTGCGTCACGTGTTTGCGGAAGCGTGAAAAGTCTGGATTTGAATTTTGCATTAAACATCGGATGCTTGTGTCGGTATAGTCATATAGAACGCCAGCCTAATCTTCGCTTTATTGAGGAAAGCTTGCAAGCTCGTCTTTATATTGCCATATGAAAGAGTTACGAATCGAACGTGTGCATTGTGGTGAATGAAAATTTTATTTTGTTGATTTATAATCGATAAAAAAAAGAGAGAGATGGGGAAAAGAGGATAAATTGGAAGAAAATAACATTTGTGAATGAAAACTACGGTAGTTTTAGTCATAAATAATAAACCTTCGCTATTAAAAATAAACTGTTTTTAGCATTGGAATTTGAATAACATTTTCGAATGATTGTTTCTTTTGCTTTGGTGTTTCTAAGAAAATCATAACTCTGCTGTAATTTATAAAATTGAGCTAAATATTCTAATATGACTTAGGTATCTCAGGAATTTAATAATGAAACTTTCTAAAAAAAAAAAAATGAGTGAGAGAGATATAAAGAAGTATATAAATTGCAGTGAATTGCGTTAACGTCAAAATTTGCTGCAATTACGCCATCATAAACATAGTCATAAAAAAAAAAGTAAAAGAGAAGTTGAAATGGAAGGATAAAAAACGTACGCAAAATACAGCCTGCGTCCCATGAATTACAAATATTGCTCGCTTTACGAGTAGGGACGCACGCGGAAAAACGAAATCTCTCGAGCATTTGGCGTTAAAATTATTACGACTCGCATACATATACGCGTACACTTTCGACGTCTATTACCACTTTCACCTTAATAATGGAAGAAGAATTAAGAATCGTGAGCTCGACAATTAAACAAGAATTCAAGATATATAACTAGAATATTTTTCCGGATAAAGCAAAAGAAATACCTATATATAAAGAATAACGAAAGCAAAGCCGGGAAAAAAAAGAACTATAGGTTGGTAAGAAGAAGAAGAAGAATGATAGAGCGATATATATCCCTCGGGTCCTCTACTCCACGGCATACATTTTTTTCCGAGGCGGCCACAGCAGGAGAGTCTTACTTAAAGTCTCCAGCAAGACTACGCCGCTAGGAATTTAATTTTCTATTTTACTAGACTTTCACGCGCCCCGTGGTGGTGGTGGTGGCTCCCGGACGTCTCGTAGTCTTCGTCGTCGTAGTCTCAATGGAATGTCGACGTCTCTCGATCGATTCTTGAGCTTTAGCTTCTGTTCTCTTATTCTAGATTCTCTTCCCTTAGCGATGGGACGACGTCGACGACGACGAGGGACGATTGAAATGTCGTATAGTGCAATGAATGAGTAGGATCTTTCTTGGACTTAGATATAGATAGACTGAGTGAGAGTTAGATGAAGTTAAAGCTGCTTGATGATTATGGGAATTGGCATTTTTTATTTATTTAATGCGAATTAATTTGTACATTTATGAAAATTTTTCATAGACGATATTCTCAATTTTATGATGGCTAAAAGATTAGCCTTGCAAGTTTTTATTTCACATTATAACGAAAAGAAAATTTTAAACTATCCATATAATTGACCTTAATTTATAATCGATATTAAAGTCACAAATAGATCATCTAAAAATAATCTTTTAATGAAAGCTGCTAAAGAGGCGCGTCGATTACACCAAAAATAAATAGCAGAGCTTGCAAGCTCGCGCGGAAAAAAGTGAGTATATAGCCATATAACGTGAAAAGCATCAGGCAACAACAGTAGCGTTTTTTTTCAATCTATTCCCACACGTCCAATGCAAGAGCCTGAAGCGATTTATATAAAAAAAGCTGCATTAGCAGAATTAAAACCAAAATCCGTGGCCTTCGAAAATGGTTATAAAAAGCTGATAGGTCGTTTGACCAATGTATGTATGATATCGACCTCACATACACACACACATACATATTCTCTCGCTTTGTCTCTATTTTTCAACCACTTTTTTTTCACTCCTATTTTACCTCTTTTTTTTCCTCTCACTCAATGACATCAACACGCATATTGGCAGCTATGTGTAGACATAGCTATCTGAATACTCGAGCTTAATGCTTTTACGCGTTCTATAGAGAGAGAAAAAAGAGTCAGTTTTTCCAATTTTCAACATTTACTTTCACTGTTCTTTTTAAAAGCTCTCTACAATCGTTTCATATTTTCGATTCATTTCACGGCCAATTAACAACCAAGAATAAATCAAAAAAAAAAAATCTCATCCAATTGCAAGCTCAACAAAGCTTACTTATTATACTACGAATTACCTGTAATGATAGTGAAAAGAAAAAAAAATTCTAGACTAGACTAGTTATCTCGTACGTCAATAGGCTCAAACCTCACACTATGGATTCAAAGTCGAAAGGATGGCAAAGTCAGCAATGATAATCGAAGAGTAACAGTATTACTATATATATATGTATGCATGTACGTTAATGCAACAGCAGTGCACTTCCATTTGGCTGATTGGCCGCGGTATACGAGCATCCGCGCGGCAGAGATGAGAAGAACGTATTATATCCACATCAGTCCCTTTTCCGATCGATTGCTGTAAATCCACTGCTTGTTGTATTACACTCATCTGTTATCACGTAAAAATTTTTATTTATCGAAAAAAAAAGCACACACACATGACTTTCTTTTCTTAAGATTGCAAATTCATTCATAAGCATTTTCTTCTTTCATTCTGCCAAATTCCAGTCTCTTCATCTTACGTATCAATCTTTTCTCATTCTGTAATGAACCTACCAAAATAGTCTCTGATAAATGTTTTGCATTTACAGAGAATCACATGAACATTATCACTCACACACACTAACACAAAAATAGATTCAAGATATATAGTACATCGTACTTCATCAGCTTCAACATAAAGTAACATAACTTGTGCGTAACATAACTTTCCTTCTAACGCGATTATTCGAAAATTCAGAATACAGAGAAAAAGAGAGTAAAAGGGAAAGCAAACATAATTGACACAGAACGCGTGGTCAAATATACTACGAGAGTATAAGTGTATAAAAGCTGCCAAAACATGATCACGATGATATTGCATTGAATTGCGTGAGCTATTTGCTATAGCTTCTCTCTGACGTCGATGTAGAAGAAGAAAAGGTAGCGTAAGTGGACTGTATGCATGTGTGTATGTGTCTAACAGGCAGCTGCAGCAGCGCGAACAAAGTGCGAACAGGCAAAAGCATCTTATACATACTGCAAGTATCTGAATATAGCAGAATGAGAAGAGGGGAGAGGGATGTATATATATATAAGAGTAGCTCGATGAGTCACTTGCCCTGAGAGTATGCCAAGTTGCAAATACCGAAAGCTCTAACACGCGTGGAGAGAGACTGAAAAGCTCAAGCTTAAGCTTGAGAAAGAGAGAAAGAAGGCGTGTGTCTCTTTGCTATATGCTTCGTTTATAGCTTTGTTTCGGTTATATGATGACTTGTGATGAATCTGGTTAAATGAAGGGAGTTCGTCGGTTAGTTGAGTGGAAAAGATTATTTTGACATGATGATTTGTGATTTGGAAGTGGAAAGGTTGGGAAAGGAATGTTGGTATAGTGAGTTTTTTTTTTTAGGTACTGTGAAGTTGAGATTGATATTTTTGTATTGTTAAGATATTTTTTTTTTTGAAACAGAAGCTTTTTTTTGGAAAATATTAGGTATAAAAGTTGAGAGTGACGTAACGATGATAGAATTGAAGTGTAAAAAATCAAAAAGTAAAGACACTTCCTTTTTCCGCTTTGGTTTTTAGAAAGTCATGTAAAATACAGTCCCGGAAGAGTAGATAAAGTAAAAAGTATCGTGAGAAAAAAGAAAGACTGAGATTCGTTCGTTACAACACTGATTGTGCCTTAGTGACAAGTGCGAGTGATCACGTTTTTTGTTGTTACGCGAATAAAATATAGAAAAAGAAAGGATTTACATGTTCAATAAAAAAGAAAGATTGTACTTGAGTGATTGAAATTTTTGTATTTTACTACAAATCTTTTGTTTTTTTTTTCATAATTATACATGTTATTTGAATTAAAATTAATATAATTTTTTTCTGTACTAAACATTTTATTCAAGTAGACATAATAGCAAAATATTAAATAATGCTTATCATAAAGACATAATATAAAAGGGTACTTTGTACAGAATAACCTTGCCTCTTTAACTTTAAAAATTTCGCAATTCTACAAAAAAAGAAATAAACTCCAAGTGAAAAATATAATTAGCAAAAAATTTCAATGCAAAAATAAAAAAAAAAGGTCGTCGCTTTACTTCGCTTTCACTATGCTCTATTCCAAAACTCCAAGTCTACAAGTCTTTTGTTTCTTCTCAACTCTTCTCTCACCTACATCCTCTTCCACAACTTTCTATTTTTGCAACCACGCATTCTTTTATTACACTCTTTTTTCTTATTTTAACGTAAATAATGAACATAACGCGCGAGCTTGCAAGCTCTCGAGAGCTTGCATTACGTCCTTCCGTCCTGCTTGTCGCGTAAGGCTTTTCGGCTGTATGACATAATAGGACGACGCGTGTCTTCCTTTTAATTCAATTAGAAAAGAAGGAAGAAGATAGAGGAAGGTGTGTGTACACTATACTTTATGTATATATGTCTCTGTGAAAGTGCTTGAATGTACGGCTCTCGTAAGTTGCATGCAAATGAACTTGGTGTAATTTGGAGGATGCAATGTTGGATATGTACCGAATTTATGCTACATGTGATGTTGGATTAAATGAACAATTATTACTGATTGTTGAAGATTTGTTGGAACCTTTACATAATTAATATTAGAAAATTTAGTTGAATTAGAAACAAATAGGTATGATTTGTTATAAAATTAAAATATTCTACTTTAAACTAATTATAAACTGGTTATTACGTATTGGCATATGTATAAATTTATTTTTGAGGTCGTTACGCAAAGAAGACGTAAAAGCTACGAGTGATCAATTATTACGATAATAAAGCTCGGGATGACGCATAGCTAATCAGGCGTAGATAACAGCAAAGAGTTAAAAGAGTTGTGTTACAGAAATATTGTCACTTTTCTTTACAAGCTTTTATGCAAAACTGCGTCTTTTATAATTGATGTGCATACTGTAGAGATCTAAAGAAATGACTTACGTATTATGATTGTATTAAATTTTTATATTTAGAACAAAAATAGATTATTTTTATAATTTATAATTATATATTGAGGAAAGATAAAAATCGAAGATGACTTGCTAGAAAGCTTTTCACAAGATTAACTGATAAAGTATAGCTTCTTTCCTCCGAAAAGGCAAGTGTAAAAAATAAATAAAATAAGGATATTTGAGGTGTGAAATTACACACATCCAATGTAAAAGAAAAAATTTACAAAAATATTAAATTTCTCACTTCTATTGCTTGATGCTAGCTTGATGCTAATGTTTTAAAATTTCCAGTTTTATAAGCTTTTTTGACATTTTATTGAACGTATTTCAGCAAAAATTCAAACAATATGACTTAGAAGATAATGATTGTCGGAATTGAACCCACAACCTGCAGATTTCAAAACCAACAATTTATCAACTAAGGTATTAAAAATGGTGAATTTCTTAAAATGTATTTAAGATAAAAACGTTTAATTAATACTTTGAACAGAATATCTAAGTATATAATTTCTCTTATTTGCAACAATTTTTTCTCAAGCACTAATTTATCTAAAAAAAAAAAATTTTTTTCTTGACTTCCAGAAAAAAACTCAATTATATTTTGACAAGGGAGTAAAATCGCTTACTAGAATAAAAAAAAAGAGAAGGAAGAACGATTTCACCAACCAATTCCTAAAACATTCATTCAACGCACCCTAAAAATAGCCATCGGATAAATCTGTAAAATTTCAATTTACATTCAATTAAAAGAGAGAAACAGAGAAATACAACTAACAGAGAGTCCAAGCTAAAATTCAGGGCGTGCCGTCGGCAGTTTCTCGCATCGTCCAAACTTCGTTCAGCCAAATGAAGGTCGGAAAAGCAAGAGAGATATATAGATAGAGAAAGAGAGAAGGATAGAGAAACAAAGTCGAAACATAGTTAGGCATCGAATCGGAATTGACTAAAGGGATTGCTATAGTAAGTAAGCGTGATATCGTTCTCTCTTTCCCTTTCTCTCTATGTTCGTCTGTTCATGAGTTCTGTGTATGTATAGATGGTCTCGTTTTGAATTATTGTATCCTATATACCATATATACTACGTTTGTAGTTGTACAATCATTGGTTAATTTTATAAGGTACATACAAGCTTGAGATTTGTCCTCAGGCTCTACATGTATGTTTGTGTATTTCTCAATTTGAGAATCTATATATCTATATCATGTGTGAATAGAGGAATATCTCAAACGATTTGCTAGATTCTCTCTGTGTAATTGCATCTATAAGGCTGATGTCAAAGTTCGATTGACAAATTATTTCATTACTAGTGTTCTACATTGATTTGTATATATCTAACTCTATGATTTCGTTTGAAGACAATACAATACAAATTAATCCATAATAACATTTCAAATAAAATTACATTATATTTCAATTTTAAACAACAACAACAACCACAAATAAACATCAACAAAATTAACTCTATAATTCAGATAAATTTTCTTTCTTATTCGCTATCACATTACCCGTAAGCAGATGGAAGAGAAGATGGTTAGTCAGAGTCCACGTCAGCAACAGCAGCAACATCAGTAATAGTATAGTAGTATTATTATTATTATATAGTCTCATCGCGGATGTATATATAAATATACTAGGGCATCGAGCCTCAAGCGTTATTATATATACACTCACTGACTATCTCACCGGCCCTTCCGACACGGCAACTAGAGCATATTATTTACTTATGAAAGGGTTTCAGAGAGAGAGAAGCTTTACTGGACGTGGAAATAATCGCGAGAGAGTGAGTGAGAAAGATCGACTTGGCTTATCGGATTGGTCCGATAATAAGTTCATAATTTATATATAATCAAGCAAGAGAAGTGGAAGAGAGTTTGTCGTGGTAATGATGCGTTAACGGCCTCGGTCAACTTTATACTGATTTGATTTTAAAGTTGAGGTCAATATAAAAAGAAAAAAAAAAGGAAAATAAATATTCTGTAAAATGTAATCGATGTGTAACAGATTGTGGGTAATAAGTTTAATTTGTGTACGCATAAGTTTAACAAAGTTTTGGGTTTACTATGATATTGGATGCACTTGAAATATTATCATACGTCAATTTTTTTGTAAATTAAAAAATGTGAAAGCTTATGCACATGTTTTCTATTTTTAGATATTTATAAGCAATAAAATTTGCTTAATTTCAATATACTTATAAATTTATCAAACAAATTCAATTTTTAATTTATACATAAATTTTGAATTTAACATTACTGTAATGACTGTTCTAATAACAAACAAGAACCTGTTAAGGTAAAATCGTAGATAATAAGCTTCGTTAGTTTACTACTCGATAATATAATCTCAGAGAGACAGAGAGAGAAGGATATAGAGAGAGTGAGTAAGTTTAATTATTATCCGTCACCCTCAGGCACAATATTCACTCCTTGTTAAAGCGAATTAACACGGTTAGTAAACTAAATAGTAAATTCAACGTTAAATTTTCAAATTTAGATGAGATCTATCTATCTATCTACATACATTAACCATAATTATTTTATACTATGTGCTAAAAAAAAAGAGGTAGAATTACCATTTAAAAATTGTTTACCAGCAAACATTGGAGTAACAAAATTTCCAAGAATTCAAATATTTTCGGACACACAATATAACAATGCATTATCGTTAAGATGAGGAGGAAATGTAGGTCAGAAGTGTAATCTCGTAATAAGGTATATCGCATATACGCTAAGTTGAAAATAGAAATGGGTATAACTTATTATCGAATTAAGTAACACAATCATATTGAATCTTCCTATTTGTAGAATTGCCAATTTTACATTACCGAATTATCATTAACTGTAAATTTAAATTACACTAATGTCACAAATTGCTGGAACCAATACAACTATTTGGAGAATATAGAAATAAGAAGAAAATAGATGATTTTTGTATTAACAATATAACCCTTTTAATTCAGGTTATTTTACAAAACTTACCCATCCCAAATGATTTTACCATGGAAGTTCAAGTATTGTTTCTCGATCAGCACTTTAGGTCGCTTATAGCGTGTATACAAAGCTGCAAGCTCGGCTGGCATTTATGATTTCGCACGAAGAGCAAACACACACACATACATACACACACACACACACGTACTGCGTACGCTAAACCAAGCTGAGTTTAGGGAGTAGAACCGTTTGGCAATTAAGCTGGAGCAAACAGACACGAGCTACAAGACAAATTAGCTGGGAGTGTGTTGAGCTTGCAGAGCTTGCGTAGAAAATTTTAGAAGAGTAAAGGAAAGGGTTTCGAACGTGACATTATCGTGGTTTATTTTAATGTTATATTTTTTTAAAGAAGAGTGTAATAAGGAAATGGGGATGAGAAAAGATGATTGTGGAAGTAGAGAAAGAAGATATGGAATGATGTAAGTTTAAGGAAAATAATTGATTGATGCTGATGTTGACAATATTAGAGCTTGCAGATTGGTAATAAACGTGTAACTTAGGTTGATTTTATTTATTACATAATAGAGACTGTTTAATGTTCTATAAAGAATACTAAAAATATGATTATTCAACTTGCTAACATATCACGTGTAGGTACATTGTGCGATAAGAAATAAATATTCTATTTGAATTTTTAAAAATATATCATGATTAGCTAATAATATTAGTTATTAAGAGTTTATTGATTTTTTTATAAAGTTTTTATTATATAAATACATAAATGGAAATTTTACTAAATATGTCGAATAATAAAAGTGACATAAATTTATAATCAGTAGATAAATCCGAGTATGGTAAGACATTTTATGTATTTACATGACTCTAAATTATAAAACAGTTTTCTATCTCTTCAATGTTTATTAAATAAAATCAGATAAGATAGATCGTCTTATTTATTTATTGAGTTTATAATAAAATTTTAAAAATGACTACAAATAAATGTTCAACATCCACGGTATCGAAGAAAATAGTTCATATGAATTTTTGATCCATACTAAAAATAATTAAATAATTATAGAAAAAAAAATTAAAAAAAAAAATAAAACAAAAATCACAACAAATCGACAGATAACACAATCTTCCCAAACAGTATAGACAAAAACACTCTTTAACTGTATTCCCAAACGAATCCTTTACAAAGAAATTCAGCTTATACATGTAAACCAAGACTAGAAAACGCAAAGAAAAAGATACCGCAATCTCTCCCAGTTTTTCCTTTTTTTTTCTCTCTCTCTCCCAGGTGAAATCAGCGATGCAGACGAACGAAGTACAACGTTTGTTGTGTGGAGAGAGAGATTCAACCAACATCTCTAGAGAGACCGTAATCTCAGAGACCAGACTCTATCTTCGCACGTGAGTCGCATATAGTCTTTCGGACAATGTACAATGTATGTGTATGTGTGTCCTTTCTACCAGATGTTGTCTTCAACGTTTGGTATCAACGTGTGTGTGTATGTATGCGAAACTCACCGATCAAATAAACCAAAGCTTGCTTTCTCTCTCTCTATATACCGATTTTCCTGCTTCAGTTTACCGATGTTCACTCGTAATGAGCGTTAGACTCTTGACTCTCTAGGTATATATCTTGCTATCTATACAATTTACCAATCGAAAATCAAATTACACTTGTTTATCAAGTGCAAAAATGTCTGTGATATTATTTTCTTGTATATTATTATTATTATAAAAATATAATGAAACAATTTTTAGTGAGTAAACTGTCGTCTTTAAAATAACAAAAAAATAATACCAAAAAAAAAAAAAATAAATAAATCAAGTATACCATCTATAAACTAAAAAAATAAACACAATAAACCAACAACACTAAAACAAAAAACAACAAAAACACCCTCTAAAACAAATTTCATATATAAAAAAATAAAATACAAAGACCCTTAAAGCGTGAAATATAACAATAACAACAACAAGTAGACTATCATAACGGCAAGTAGATTAAGCCGGACACGACCTCGGCAGACATTCAAAGCTCATTAATATTACCTAACTCAATTACAGAGCCTCCTATATACAGCGTAACCAAAAGGGGAAGAAGGGGGGGGGGGGGGTTACATGTTATAATATATACACCAGATTTGCAAGTATATACCCATGTATGTACCCTATGTACCTACTATTTGAGAGAGAATTTCAATGTATATATATACACGTGTGTATCGAACGTGCTGGACTGCAAAGCATAACGTTACAGCTAACCCTCCCCCCCCCTCGCCCCTTTTTTTTAGATTCCCATACACATATTATACACCTACTCAGGTATTTGTTTATATATTGATATATAACAACTATACCTACTATATAATATATTATGTGGTTGAGAGCTTAGTAAAATGAAATTGTTGGCTTAATTAAGCTTTCGTGCAAAGCTGTCTTTGTATGTGTATATCAGAGAGAGAATGCGCATAAATTACTTTGGTTCTATGTAATAATATAATACACACTATATAAGAGCTATTGTATGTGTATTATTATATGTTATGATAATGAAATAATGGGTTAGATGACAAAGAATTTGAGTACCTTATGGGATATGTCATATGTACATTATTTACTTGATTAGAATTGCTGTTTTATTAGTATACGATATCATTACTGGATGATGATAGATTTAAGAAAAATGGATATACCTTGAAAAAAAAATCAATGAATATGTTTTTTTGGATACTCATTAGGCTTAGCTATCAATGTGCGTCTTATAGACACGTAAGGAAAATAGCAGGTGATTATATAAATATAGAGATATGTGTAAGGTGACTGATGCTGGCTTAATCGATGTCTGTCTCTTACTCTTTCTCTATCTCTCTCGTTTGCTATATAGCGAGTAAATGCGGCTTTGGCAGAGTCACAAAGAGCGTCAGTCGTTTGCGTGTTAACTCGTTACGGAATGCGACTATGATCATGTGTATACATATGTGGGTATGTATGTATGTGTGTGTGTGTATGTGTGTGCCCTTGTACCCTTACCGTATATATGATGACCTCTTCTTGTGAAGATGGTAAGAAGGGTAAAGGATTTATAATTGAACTAACTAATTTGATTTCAGATGTTTTTAATTTGTTGTAAGGTGAATTTTTGTAAAAAATGATATTTAAAAGATTTTATGTTTTAACTGAATAATTTAATGAAGTATATTATGTGTGAATAATCGACTAATCATTTAACTACCAAATTTATGTGGTAATACTATATGTTATAAATTCGTGTTTGAATAGACAACGTTGTAATATAATATCAATGTTTGAGATTTGAGCTGGCTCTTTTAATAACCAGTCTAATGTTAATTAAATTATGATTCGTTTGCATTTAAGACCATTTTACCATTTATCAATTTATCGTTATGAAATATGATGTGATGTAATTAATAAATGATCAAATTAAGAATTAAATCACACTTCATAATACTTAATTTTGTTAACTCAAATGTAACTTCATCATTCGTAAATATAAATCATAATAAAATAAAGATATTACTGTAAAATTGTTGATTTACTTACAAGTGATATCTTAATAAGATAGAAACTAATCATGTAAATCCCAAATTTAATAAAATAAAAAGCTAATCGATATTAACCAATTTGAACAATCTTTACTTACATAACAAAAGAAAGTCTTAAAAATCTACAATTTACTTTTTCCAAAACAAACATTCATTAACACTTTTAAAACAAACGTAATCACAAATACCTCCAAAAAAAAAAAACTTTAAAACCCTTTACATAACAGTAAACAAACCCTACCCATCATCCTTTTAACAACAAGAGCAACCAACCAACCAACCAACCACGAAAATTAAATCGTTCAAACTAACACTATAGTACACTAGGTATAGTAGGTAGGCTGTACTTAAAACATAAAACAAACGAAACATCGTCGTCGTAGTAGTCTTTCTCAACCATTACCAAACATCTCTTTCTCTTTCTCTCTCTTTTTCACCCACACAGCAATATATATACAGCCCCGTCCATCTCGAACGCGATCCACGTCTTCATTAAGCCCTGCGGCTTTCGTACACCCAAAAGTCCACTCACTCTCTCTCTCTCTCTCTCTCTCTCTCTCTCTCTCTCTCTCTCTTCCTCTATATAACCTTCTCTCCTCCTCCTCCTTCTTCTCCTTTACCTTCTCTACAACGTTCAGAGACTTCCGTCAAGTGGCCGTCTAATGTCTATGCAGGCTGCAATTACGCGATAATGCGGAGATAACCGCGCCTTCTCTACTCCTCCTCCACCTTCCTTTAACGAACGTTACCACCACCCACTACTACTGCTGCTGCTGCTGCTGCTGCTCTGGACCACTCTCGGTTTAATCTCAGGCGTCGTTGTAGTAGTATTTCGTCGTCGTTGAAATTATTCTTCTCGCTCGTTAATTATCCAGTGTATACTATAGGTATATAGCTAAAAGTCTACCTAGATAGTAGGTCCTTCGTCGTTGTACTCGTCTCTTACGATGTTCTGTACTTGCAATTGCGTTTACATGAAATTTTTTTTTTTTTTGTTTATTCTTTGCATTACTTGAGACACCGTATATATTATTATATATAACTTGGTGTTATGCTAGTTTAAGTATAGTGGTATATTCGAGAAAGTTTTCTCGTTCATTAATTTGCACCTTTTTGTACCTTTTTGTTCTTTTACTCCCCACTAACTTTTTTTTTGTTTTTAATTTGTTGGGTGTTGATGATGAAAATTGTATATTTTAACAGTTGGGAGAATATAATGGGACATTGTTCGATGAGGCGATAAAGGCAGTTTTGGACGATTATTTGTGGCTGATGAATAGGTATATATATACATCTCTTCTCTCTTTTTCTCTCTGGGAGACAAAAAGCTTTGTTGTGATGAAGAATTTTTGGACTTTTGGATTATACTCGTTGTCCTGGAATAATGGAAAATATTTATACGAAAAAATTTTTATAGGTAGAGAGATGGTGTGTGAGAGAAAGTTACTTTTGAACGTCATTTTTTTTTTTGTTTTGTCTGAAATTCGTTGTGCAACAATTTACCTAGATTAAGTTTTTTTTAATTTAAAAAAAAAAAATAAAAAATAACCAATAAATTTTATTGATTTATTATTTTGGATCATCTTATAAAAATAAATGGTACGATGTATCAGATAAAGTTAACATGTATAATACCTAAAAGCGAAAAACTAGTTATACTCATTAAAAATAGCCAAAACACATTTACAAAATTTACATCTTTCTCTTTTTGTGTGTGTCCCTTCTTTTATCTCAAATATAAAATTAAGCCAAAATAACCGTCTCTCCAATTTGTCAGGGAGCATTGAATATTTTACGCAAGTCGCGCGCACTACCTCGACCCGAAATACACACACAAACTCACATACATACATATTATTTTCAAAAACCGTCCAATCGCTTATAAATAAAGCACATACACAAGCCAACGACATACTACTAAAAGCTCTTGTATATAGCTATAATAAAACCATGAGACAATTTGGAAAAGCTCAAGCTTTAGAATAGCTGTAGTAGTAGTAGTAGTGACACTGCTGCTATCCGGCAATCCACCGCTCCAATTACATCTTTCGTTCGGTGACGCCTGCAGTTGCGCTCGCGTTTAAGTTTTCTCTCTCTCTATCTTGTCTTATTGTGTCCGACCTGCTTTTAGCATCGTAATGATATTCTTCATTCTCGCGACATAAAAAGATATTTGCTCTTTTTTTATAGGGTCAGTAATTAAGTCAGACTTAATGTTTTGTTCACCAAATATTGTCCCTCTGTTTGTGAACTTTTATTATGTACGTAACTAAATCTCCTCTGATAAATATCCATATTCTTTTCTACCTTATTCTCTGCTTTTCAAAAAGAAACAAAGGTCAATCCTATTTTGCATAACACTAGTTGTCATCTCGAGATGATAAATTTGTAAAATAAACAGATGCAGTGGTACCCCAGTGTTAGAAAAGTTAAAAAGTTCGCAGAGAAAAGAACGTGTGAGAGAACAATAAAAATTATGAGACACATGCGTATAGTCATTGCAAGCTTTGCAAGCTCTCGAGCTTGCGAGTGAATTAAGTCGGCACCATAAAGTATATACCAAAGTCTGTCGCAACTGTCGACTACCGAAAACTCAGTGGGCTCAGTTATTCTCCTCGCTAGTATAATAACAAGAGCCAAAAAATTTTGGAGCATAGAGAATAAACCTGATTCACCTCGTGGTTCTTATTTTTCAGTTTTTCTTTGTTTTTTTCTTTTTTTTCGTCACGCAACGATTGTGTCAACTTCTCTTATGCTTCGTTTTGGAACTAGACTGTGGAACGAATTTTTGTTGGTCTACGATCCGAAACGCTGTAACGACTGCTTGCCCTTAACCACGATTTTATTATTTTTATTTATGAACTCTTGGCGATTTTTTATAGCTACGTATGTTATTGTTGTGTTAGTGGCCATTTATTTGAACAATAGCAACGAGTCCCTCTAAATATTGTGATACTTATATACTAAAATCATTTATCAGTTAATGTTTATGTATTTTATGTTTTGTTTTTTTTATTTCTAAGAATTTATGTAAAAGCTTTTTTAAAACGTTTTTTTTTTGTTTTAATTTTTTTTTGTCAGAGACATTTATAAAATATAATAAAGACTAGAACGTCATTACGCGCATTGAATTATAAGTAGCCTCTTTTCAACATTTAGCTTAAGGCTACATTTAGACGAAAAATAAAGCTTTTACGTTGTGCTTTTCTTGCTTTCTTTTTCATTATTATTTTATTTTTAACAAGTTATTTTTTTTTTTTTTTTAAAGAGACATACTTTTCCTAATTAGCATTATCTTACATTATTTTTGTTTAAGACTTATTTTTATAAAAAAGCATTTTTATTCCAAAATATAAACATTTTTTTATATAGCTTTCTATGTAAATTTTTTTTATATTTTCATCTACATTTAAAATATTTAAAAAATTATTAAAAAAACAATTCTTTGCTGTAGGTATAATTTAATTTTTAAGAAATTGAACAATAATTTATTCACAGATATAAATCACATCAAACAAAAACACACAACGTCAACTTATCTCAAATGTAATTACAACATAGTCCCAAAAATGATAAACAATTCAAGCTGAAAAAAAATCTTATTTCAAACTAAATTACAAATCTTATAAAAATACAGATACACCCATTTCCATCTCTGCAAGCTCTCATTTCTTCGCTACATAATATCCCCTTTCTTTCTTTCCCTCAACATTATATTCCATATATGCACTTTCCATTTTTATCCTTCCTTACACGCAATTTCTCATTCATCATTGTTTTCCGCCATTTCTCTATGCTACCTCATATATCATTTGCAATACCAACTCTCTTTCTTTCTTTTTTCTTTTACCTCTAATCTTCCATCTATTTTCCGTCTCTGCATTGCACTCTTTACTTACCTCTCTCCCTCCTTCCTACAAAAAGCACATCTTACCTAAAACCACGCTCGAAATTCATTTTCACAAACACACAGAGCTTGCAAGCTTTTTTCCACAAGAGCTTGCAGAGAGAGATGAAAAAAGAAATACACCGTTTTTTTTTTAAACCGATTGCAATCGTTTGACTATTTAACACTTTTAACTGAGTCTTTTAATTGTTTAATCAAAGTTTTCGTTTACTTGAAAGTGGAAAAGTACAGGGTTTTTATCTGATCGACCGCGAAGCAAACTTTTAACTCGCATATATGCTATCATTTGATTTCGCTTGCAAAACTTTTATGGCGCTATATACCTACACCCCCTAGTAGTTGCAGGTTAAATTTCGCGTATGCGTATTTTCGAGCTCACCAAGGAAATTAACAAGCATGTCGTTGGACTATTGCTGGTTGGCGTTTACTTTAAATTGCTTTGCTTTACTCGTACTCTTTTCGTCGACTATAATTGTGTACGTTGATTCTTGTTATTTTTATTATATTTTTAATTTCGATATATTTTACTTTTCATTAAAAGTATATAAAATATATTTAAGCCATAAAAAAGTTTGTTTTTATAACTCAAAAATTTTATCTAGAAACCCCAAGAAAAATTTATAATACATGTAATCGTTTACAAGTTGAATTTGCACTTTTAAAACGTAAAAGTTATAAAGTTCAATTTTTTCTCAAAAGATTCTCAAAGACCACATTTATTTTTCAAAATTACATCATTGATCATAACTACAGTCTTTTTACACAACCGCGATAACAGAATAAAAAAAAAAATAAGAACCTTGAAATTCAATTAAGAAGTCAATCGACCAAAAAAAAAGAGATAGAAAAAGCAGCACACATACATACACATACGAAAGAAAACCAAACGTCGGAAAAAACGATTTTCATTTATCGAGTTTGTCCAGTTTCCTTACAAGCCAACCACCACCATCGCACACATACATACATACACAAGACTCTTTCAAGCCGGATTCGAAACTTGCTTCGGTGTTCGTCGTTTCTTGAGCAAAAATAGGAAGGTGAGTATATAGAAAAGGACATAGTAATCGTTCACTATTGCCTACTCAGCTTTGCGATGGTCAGTTTCACAGAAAAGTTCAGTATTAGCTGTCTCTATCTCTTTTTAGTTTTTTTTTTTTTTTATTTCTTCGTGGCTACGAGACTGAAGAAGAGATGAAGAGACGAAAGTGCCTCAAGGGAAAAAGTTGGATTGAAAGAGAGAAAGTAAAGGAGTGGAATTTAATAAGAAAGAAAGGAGCTTGCGAAGGTTGAGAAGTGAAAAAGATGGTTAGGTGAAATATGTATATGTTTGTACATAGGATAAGTCACATGCCGGAAGATGAACTGCTTTTAAATGACGTTCTTACTTAATCATCCGCCTTTGATCGTAGGATATTCAAGCTTACGTTTATTTGGAGGTTCGGTATAAGCGAATTATACCGGAAGTACACATTTGGCTTAAAACATTTTATATATAACAAAATTTTATTTTTCAATCGTTCAAATAAATAAATAAATGATAAACTTAATTTAAAAATTACAAAAGTTCTTAAAAAAAAAAAATATAATAAAAAACAAGTCTCAAGTTTTATCAAGCTTGAAAAACGACACTCTATACAGTAGAAAAAAGTACAAGGTGTGGGTAAGACCATCTAAAGAAAAAGAAGCTATGCTTCACCATAACAAAAGGCAATCAGTAAAACCAAGTTTTTCTCTGTAGCTATAGCTGTAGCCATAAGTTACCGGTGATCGCGCCGATATTTCTCTCCGACTGGTCCAGACAAGCCGCAAGAATTCGTATAGAGTAGAGTGGGAAAGCGGATATTTTTTTAGCCAATCTTAGTCGTCAATAGACATTTACGCCTTATTATATTTTTGACTTTGTTGTTTTCGTTTGTTTTTTAATGGTTAGTTCTTTTTTTTTTATTTTATAATTTGAAAAATATGTACGGTAATAATTTGGCTTGTAGTTGTAGTTTTTAATTTAAGTAAATAGCCACTTTAACCGGTTTTGTACTTGGTTTATTTTTATTTTTCTTATTCTACTAGCAAAATTCAAAAAATAGTAGCATAGAATTTTTCGACAAGTCAAATTTTACGATACACAATTTGATTTATAACATTCGTTTCTACAAAATAAATCACGTGATGTCTGATAGAGTTAATTTAAACTCGTTAAATTTTACCGCTTTGTCAAAAGCACAGATAGATAATCAGCTTATGAAAATTTTCCTTTTTTTTTATTGTCTCTCTTTATATTTTCTACGCAGTTTAAACACAGCAAAGTTTTATATCAGACAAACTTTTCCCTTTGCATTAAACCGTTACCAACTTCTTTGAGCTTAATTATATCATCAATCGAGCTATATTACTCACTCTTTGAAAGACTAGCAATACCAACGCAACCCCTCTAGGCGACAGTTTATAATTTTATTTCAATAAAACGTATACACACAAAAAGCTCAGCTTAAGATTTTCCTTTTCAGATACGACTACAAAATTTATTTTAACTTTATATATCAAGCTCATTCTCAAATAACATTTCTTTGAATATTTCATCTTCTTCAAATATTTAATCTTTATATTTCTCTCATAGCAAAAGAAATCAAATCTTATTTAATTTTTTACTTGACCAAACTTAAAAAATTATCACACTAAAATTAAAACACTTTCATCATTTTAAAATCAAACACACTTCTAATCAGCACTTTACAAAAGCCAGATATCCAACGTTTCTCCAGCTACTTTCACGCGCATCCCAAACGAAGTACACGCGGGGGAGAGAGAAAAAGGGAGAAACGTTCATTAACGGAATGACCATAGGTTTCTCGCGTAAAGGTAGAAAAGGTCAGAGTCGGATTTATGCGCTCCTATTTACAAGACGATCCTGTAATGGCTCCGAAAAAAAACTCAACGCCCGGGAGACCGTTCGATCGGTATGTATGTATGTGTGTGGATGTGTTCTATATCCTCTAATGGCCTTTTTCTGATGCAGCTATATTCACGCTCGTTTACTGCTTTTTGTCCTTTATACCTCGATGCTGCTTTTCTTTTTTTTGTTACTTTTTTTGCTGCAGTATACCGATGCTGTACTGGAACTTGTATTTGGTTTTCTTTTTTTTGGGGGGGAAGGAGGATGACCTCGAGATTTTTGTTTGTAGAATTTGACGGAGACTTGTGTGTGGTTTGGGAATTTTAAATTGTGAAAAATAAAGTATTGCAAAAATAGCGAGTAGAATTTTATTTTTGTATGATTTTTGTTGTAGGATGGGTTCTGGAAAATTTTTATTGCTAAATTTTACTAAAAAGTTATTGGTTAATATATAAAAATTATGTAATTTTTCTTGAAATAAATTAAAAATTTTTTAATCATTTTTACTACTTCAAGACCACATTATACAAAAATCCAAAATTTAAATTTTCATCCATTACATCATCTTTCAACTCCAAAATAATAAAACCATCCAAAACCCAATAATCCCTACGACACCACATTCAAAAAACCATTCAAAACTGAATAAAAACAAAAAAAAAATAAAAAAAAAAACACCCACACATACACACACATACACAAAGTCAGAAAACAAGTCAGTCACCCATACACATTCAAAACGCGATAGTCAAGCGCTGCAGGCTCAAGCGTGGCAAACCGCTTTCTCTCTTTCTCTCTCTCGCGAAATTCCAACCCGTCGCGAATTGCAAATGCGCGATAACTCCATAGGGAGAAACGAGCAGCAACGGCTGCTGCTACTGCTTCTACTGCTTCTACTGCCCGGGAATCCAATGCGCGTTGCGATATGATAATAGAGAAAAGAGGAGAGAGGGGGGAAGGGGAAAAGGGTGAGCTGGTGCCCTCGCAAATCTCGAATGCAACTCGCGCAGGCTGATCGAAACGCGCTAGCATCCCTCGGCTGTTTTGCGCAGATTTCCTACTGCTGCGTCTCTTTCTCTCTCTCTCTCTCTCTCTCTCTCTCTCTCTCTCTCTCTCTTTTTCTGGGCTAACGTGTCCCCAAGTCTCTTAGCAAAGGGAAATGCTGATGCTTTTCTATAGCGTTATGTTTTTTGTCTTTTGAAAATCTTTTCTGAAAATTTATTGAGGTTCTGGGTTAAGTCTTTTGTATAATTTCTTTTATATTTATATCAAGTGTTTCTTTATTTTTATTTATTTAGTTTTTGTATATTGGATTTTTCTTTGATAATTTTAGGAAGGAATTAAAATAATTATAAAGAGTTTAATGTTGGCTATGGTAAAAAGACGAATGTTTGAAAATTCAATAAGCATTAAAGATTTTAGAAAATTTTCAAATTAAATGCTTTGTGTTACAGTAGAATGACAAAAGTCATGACAATAGTCTGTAGGCTGCAAGTTTAAAGTCAAATTGGCCAGTTGATAAAATGACAGTAGAAATATATTAACTTGCTAAGTCAGTTCTGACAAAAGCGTAAATTGAACAAAGCTAAACTTGACGAATTTTAAAGTCTAAGAAAGGAAAAGTAAAGTTATAGAAAATTAGTATATGCGAGATAAATGAATAAAAGAAATGATAGATTAGTATCAGAATATTAGATAAGAAAATTAGGTAAAAGTTAGTAAAGAATAACTACTATTTTTGATACAGACCATAAAAGAATGATAAACGATCAAAAAAAAGAAATAAACACAGTCTCATTCATTCGACTTTATAAATTCCTTTTTTTTTCTTTTACATGTACAAGTTTCTATCTTCGTCGATGTAAACGTCTCGATTGACTTTTATGAGTTAGTGTAATATCGCTCTTTAAGTCAACTCTGTCTCTCTAGTAAATCCTATATATATGTGACGTCCTGACGTCATCGTATTTCCTAAGAATCACGAAAAATTTCTTTCTCTATTAACCCAATTTCTTTATCTTAGTAACCACTTTCTTTCTCTTT